>SEYY01014939.1:0-5000 GCA_009176605.1 Armadillidium nasatum | reverse complement strand
TCTATTTTAATATGTAGCATTCTTAAAATATTTTTACTGATATCATTTGTAACCCATTTTAATATTATTAAAGTAAGCTATTAATCTCTTAGGATTCTAAAAATTATTTTCTCGAGAGTCTCTGTTTTCTATACAATATTATGGGACAGCAGAGTTTATTTCATGAAGAACATTATCTCAAAAAAAATCTGACCAGCATGAACTTCACTTACTGTTGTAGAAATAAATGTGATTAATGCACCTTTAGTGAGAAGAGATAAAATCGTATTTCCTTTCCTGCATATCAAAATAAGACTCAATAAACAATATGTAAAAATTTTAGATATGAATTGCGAGTGTTCAATTTATGAAAAAATGAAAGTGGAAATTTTCGATGGCCCACATATAAGAACATTAATTAAAAAAAGGAATTTTCCTAATTTTGTGAATGAACGAGAGATAAATGACTGGTTCTCATTTGTGGACTTGGTAGAAAACCTAAGAGATTATATAGCTGATAATTATGAGGAAATGTAGTAAAAAAAATTTAAGAGTCTACAAAAGTTAAGCTGCAAAGCGAGCTTAAAAATTTTTTTTTTAAATTGCCAATTTGACCAATTTCCAAGTAATTTAGGTGATATAAGTGACGAACAATGGGAGCGATCGACCAAGTTATCAAAATTATGGAGGCTCGGTATAAAGAGCGTTAGAATTTCCACATGATGGTGGATTTCTGTTGGTGCTTGAAAAGACACTTCCCATCAACAAGCAATACGTAGAAAGTCTTACAAAAGGAAATTTTTGCCGCAGTAAAAGTATCTTAGCTATTTTTTAAGTCATTTCT
The DNA here is from genome assembly GCA_009176605.1 of Armadillidium nasatum. NCBI lineage: Eukaryota > Metazoa > Arthropoda > Malacostraca > Isopoda > Armadillidiidae > Armadillidium > Armadillidium nasatum. The sequence continues at coordinate 4,177 of SEYY01014939.1, read as the reverse complement.
ATCGTTATTTTGTAATTATATTGTAGTTTGAACTCTTTGTTTGTAGGGTAGAGTCATCGGCATAGGAGTGTATAAGAGACGAAGTAATAGAGAGAAGGTCATTGATAAAAATTAGAAAAAGAGTTGGAGAAAGGACAGATCCTTGAGGAACACCACTATTTATAGATTTATAGGAAGAACAGTGGCCGTCTACAACAGCTGCTATAGAACGACCGGAAAGGAAATTAGAGAGAAGGATAGATTCCGAAAGAGGGAAGTTTGGAAATCAAAGCTTTGTGGCAGACTCTATCGAAAACTTTCGATATGTCTAGCGCCACAGCGAAATGATTCACCGAAACCCCGAAGAGCGGAGGACCAAGAGTCAGAAGAGTAGGGAAAGAGGATCTCCAGAAGAACGTTCTTTACGAAAGCAATACTGGCGATCAGAGATAAGATTAGAAGAATTGAGATGTTTCCAAATCTTCCTGTTAAGGATAGATTCGAAAACTTTAGAGAGAACGGAGGTTAAAGAAATAGGACGATAGTTAGAGGGCTGAGAGGGATCCCCCTTCTTCGACACAGGCTGAATGAGCGCACGTTTCCAGCAAGAAAGGAAGGTCAAAGTAGAAAGGCAAAGACGAAATAGTTTACCGAGGCAGGGTGCAAGCTCGGAAACACAAGTTTTGAGAACCGCAGGAGGAATACCATCAGGACCATACGCCTTCTTAATGATAAGCTCAGAGAGAGCAGAAATGACATCTTTAAAAGAAATTGCAATGTTAGGCATAAATGAGTTGGAGGAGGGAGTTGAAGGAGCAGGAATAGCTCCGGAATCGTCTAAGGTAGAGTTTGAGGCAAAAGTATGAGCGAAGAGTTCAACTTTAGTAGAAGGTAAAATGGCAGTTGTGCCATCAGAAGAGACTAGAGGAGGGAAAGAGGAAGAAGCAAAGTTAGAGTTAACATTTTTTGCAAAATGCCAGAAAAGTCGAGAGGAAGAAGAGCCAGAAAGATTATTGCATTTGCGGTGGAGAAAAGAGTTTTTGGTCTCTCGAAGAATAGATTTTGCACGATTCCGGATGAAATATAAATTGAATGGGTTTCAGGAGTTTGAAGACGACGGTAATCTCTGAATTCAGCATCCCTACGACGCATAGCGTGAGAACAAGTAGAGTTAAACCAAGGTTTTTTAGGTTTAGTAGAAGGGAAAGAAAATGGAATGTACGCTTCCATGCCAGAGAGAATCTCCTCGGTTATGCGCTCAGCACACTCCGAGGGACCCCTCCCACGAAAGCAATAATTATTCTATGGGAAATCAGAGAATTACAACCTCTAGTCAGACCAGTTAGCAGCACCGAATTGCCACAAACGTCTTCTCGCCGAAGGCAGGGGCCGTTCTTGCGGAAGACTTAAAGAGACAGAACAAGATACGGAGATAAGAAGGTAGAATAGAAAGGAAGTGTGAGCCTGAGTTAGCGCATGTTTTCGATCTATTCTACTCTCTTTCCTTTAATACTAATACTTTTTCTCTTTGCTGAAAGCACGCATATGTTCAGTCGATCCCAAAGAAAGGTAGAAGATCTAATCCTTCCAAACTATCACCCTATTGCCCTCACTTGTATTCTGTCTAAAATCTTTGAAACTGTCCTTAACTCTCGTTTCCTTGATGATCTGTAATTTTATATCTTTCTGTCAGATCATAAGTATCACTTTCAACACTCTTTATCTATTAGATACAAAATCAGACCCGTACCCAGAACAAACTTTGAGGGGACGCAAACGATTTTCTAGGACGGGCAAAAATATTAATGTTTTTTTTTTCATATATATATATATATATATATATATATATATATATATATATATATATATATATATATATATATATATATATATATATATATATATATATATATATATAGAGAGAGAGAGAGAGAGAGAGAGAGAGAGAGAATCCTTGGTGAATGCCGCCTGGTAGGGATGCCGGCTGGTACGAAGCGGCTGGGAGCCTCAGGTGGAAGGCTACTTCAAAGGAGGAACCACAGTCGAGGGCAAATGAGCTGCCAAACTGGGTTTCCTTTTTTGATAGCAGAGGCGTTGGAACTTCTTCTTCTAAGGGCAGCTTCTTTTGGGCTTCTGCTTGGGACGTCTTCTTCTTGGGCAGCTTGGCTATAGAGGCGGAATCTTCTTCGGCTCCTCGGAATAAAGTGAAAGGTTACTACTAATTCTATACCTTCTGAAAATTATCTCAATAATGAAAAGGTGTAAGAAAAAGTAGCTGGTTTTCCACTTTATTTATTATTCCCTAATTTTAACAAAATTGGTGTACCAAGTTACTATTATTAAAGTTTTATATATTTACATTAATAAATTATACAAAATATTATACATTTAAATTAGAAAATATTATTTTATAATAAATTTACATTTTATATATAAAAATACATTATAATTTATATTTTTGACATAAACATTTTTATTTGTAAATATAATATAATATAATATAAAATAAGTACATTTTATAATAGTTTTACATAATGGTTTTACCTTAATTCAAATTTAGCGGGAGAATTAGGTCTTAAAGAGTGCTAGAGTGAAATAATATTTTGTTATGTTAATATTTTACAATTTACACTATATTTCATATTTTAATAATTGATTTCATATATGCATTAATTATAATTACTTTTATCACAAAAAGAAATCTGGTTTTTATTTATCACTAGTTTTACAAGTCTTTTTCTTATTAAAAACAATATTCACACTTTCACAAGTTAACGCTTTAAAATATTTTTGATTAAAGAAAACGTTATTTTATATTTTGGGTAACTATTTAAAATGACACTATATATATATATATGGCAAAAATAATTTTAAAATTTTTTAATTCATTTATTGAAAGGGTTCTATTATTATTATTACTTATTATTATTATTATTATTATTATTATTAAAAAATTTTAATATTATTATTAAATATTATTATTGTCATTATTATTATTTATTATTATTATTTTCTATTACTAATATATTTTTATATTATACTACTACTATTCTACTACTTCTGATTACTACTATTACTGTTGCTTCTTTTTCTAAATAAATGTTGCAGTGCACTATATTTTCTGAAAGTGATTTTGATTTTAAAGGTGATTTTGATTTTGATTTTCCAAATCACCGTCTTTGGAGGATTTTGATTTTGATTTTAAAATCACTGTTTTGTGGTGATTTTGATTTTCAAAATCACTAAATTTAGTGATTTTGCCCATCCCAGCAGATGGGAAGGAGGCCAAATCATTCAGCATTCTCAACGACCTGGAGAAGTTGATTAGGGAACCCACATACATTCCAGATCGTCCTAACCAGTTCTTGAACACACTTAATTTATGCTTCACCACTACTCCTAGATATAATACATAAAAATACATGTCGACCTTTGAGGCAATTGCAGATATAGCTCGACCAGGCCGACATCACGTTCTTTCTTGAGGCAATTTTCTACAATGTTGCAAGACGAGGTTCTTTACTGATCCCTTTTTGTTGTTATAGACCCCATTCGAATGAGTATACCCCCTTTTGGTGGTGGCGTAGTCACAGCACTCCATTTTTTTCAGTCACTTTTCTGACCAGTCGAATTTTTGCTTTTTAATTTTTTTATAAATACTGAATTTTTAAATTATCGTGGTTACTTCCACACCCCTTATTATTATTATAAATAAATTGCAAGATAGGTCTTTTACCATTTTAATGCTAAATCAATCGTATTAGGTTCACACAGACATGCTATTTCATTCAGGCAACCTATGACTTACCCTCTTTTTGCCTAACAATTTTTTTTGTCTGCTTTGTTCCATTTTTATCTTTTATTATTTATTACTTTTACTATTTATTATTATAAGAGGTCAGAAAGGAACGTGGGCCTGCAAAAATATCCTCACGAAAGAGCCTACAGGTTGCCAGATTTAGCGACTTTCACAGAATCTGAAAGCGGTCAAAAGTGTACTCCTTACTATATATATATATATATATATATATATATATATATATATATATATATATATATATATATATATATATATATATATATATATATATATATATATATATATATATATATATATATATATATATTTTTTTTATCTCACCTCTGGCAGGGAAAAGCCAGGGCCTACTAAAATTTCCACCAGAGTTAGCGGAAGACG
>SEYY01014938.1:0-16751 GCA_009176605.1 Armadillidium nasatum | reverse complement strand
TATATATATATATATATATAATATATATATATATATATATATATATATATATATATGGGGAGGACATAGCGCTGTCCAAAGCGATGCAAGTACCCACCTCTGGGCATAACCCGAGGAGTGATAGGATGGGCTACACCATTCCATTTCACTCTGTTGCCCTTTGATTCGTTCCTTTTCGCGTTTCACTTTCTCAGAGGGTCTCTTGTGCACCCTCGCCTCATATTGGAGTGTCTATGCTTCCACTTCTCCTTCCCCCAACTTCCTTCTCATGTTCCAACAAATTTACAAGCGCTTACTCGTACATTGCCTTTCTTAAAAAAAAATAAAATAAAATGGTGAAACTCAAAGCAGCCTCAGAGATGCTTCGAGGGGCGGCATCCAAAGAATGACCTTCATCCACACCTCACCCCATCATCACATGAGAGTTGGCGCCACCGATGATGGGGATGGTGCAGCCAGGACCCCGCGTTTGGCTTGCCCCGGCTCACAGTGTTTTTTTTTTTATTAATTTCTGTAATATTCATAATCTTTTTTCTAATTTCCCCTTTGTCGAACATCATCTCTCTTCTTCTAAGCCTCATCTCTTTTTCCTAACCGAAACTCAAATGTATGAATGTGCTGACAGCAAACCTTATTCTGTTACCCCCTACTGTCTCTATCCTCAATTTTCAGCCAAAGGCGTGTGTTCCGCATATGTTCGCAACAATGTTATTTGCTCTCGTGTCTCAATAAATGGAGTCTACTGAATTCTCAACTTTATAGCTTAAGCTCTCTTGCAATTCTACTACTAAATTTATTTGTTCTGTCTATTTATCTCCTAATTTTACTGACTATAAAAAATTCTTTGACTATGTAAACTCCAAAATAGAGAACATTCTTTCTTCTTCTCATATATCCAAAATCATCATTTTAGGTGATTTCAATGTTCAACACCACCAATGGCTTTCCTCTAGTTCTCATGGCCCGGTGAACAGCTTCCTTTTCTATCCAGAATAACCTTGGCAGTTGGTGCACCACCCTACCTGTATCCCTGACTGTATTGGTGATGAACTCAATATACTTGATTTTCTTAACTTCATATACTGTTAAACTTTTTCCTCCTCTGGGTTCATCCGATCACCTTCTTATATCTGTATCTTGTTCTGTCTCTTCAAGTCTTCGGCAATAACAGTACTCGCCTTTGGTGAGACGTTGAAGTGGAGAGTGGAAGGACTTGATGAGCCGGGCAACTCATCATCCCTCTTCCACTAGTAGAATTATAGAAATGTTTATCATTTTTCCATTTTTTTTTTACAAATTATGAAAACTTTATATGGTATACTACAGTTCTCTTTATTTTACAGATTGAGATTATTGAATTGAGAAATTTATAATAATTGTTTTGTTTTTTTTAAAAAAGTACATTCTATAATTATCATAGTGTTTATACAACTATATGAATGTTAATACGCCTAAACTAAATTTGTAATTTTGCTTTGTTACAATTGAAATCGTGAAAACAAAATTATTAAAAATATAGGACTTCCAATTGAAGTAAAATTGGTAAGAATATGAAAAAATAAAGTAGGTGCCTTAGTCATAGTAAACTAAGTGAATAAATTGTGATATAATATATAATGAATATAAATTATTAATAAATATCTAATAAGTGTATTCTTAACAGTGACCTGTTAACTGACGTGGAAAATCTTTTGAACCATAAGAAAACCCTTAAATGTTTTGCCTATAACATTAAGGTATTTTATAACTTTATAAAATAGATATAATGATTATATAACATTATAATAAATGGATTATATATGTATAAATAATTATGTATGCTTAATTGAATTTTTTTTGTTTTTAGGGTTTTTTATTTGGGGCTTATTTTTCTTTGCTTTCATTGAGCTTGCAGAGATTTTCCACGAACTGCCAATTGTCAATTGGTTGTGTTTTGGTGACTCAGAGTGGAACAAGGGAGCAAGATATTGATAGCAATTAATTTAACTTAGAGAGCACAGTTAAGCCACACATTTATATTGTAGTTAGTACCGTAATTCTTTTCTTCTTGTTACTAACCACTTCCTCTATTTTTTCCTTTCTCAGTCCTTGTGGCTTACGGTTGGAGGTCTTTAGCGTGCACAGTCGGGTCCGGTAATACTTGAGATAGAGGAGGTCTTGTTGGCCCCTGTTATGCATTCTGGAAAGTAAAGAAAATAACTTTAATAATATTTTGTATTTAAGTTGCGTTCATTCGATTATTATTGTGCCTTACAATATTCACGCTTGAAAACTCATTACTTTTGTTAATTTGTAATTTTTTGCATATATTTGATTATTATTGGCATTGTAATATTAATGTCAAGTAATTATTTGTTAAATTGAAACCTTTAAGTATATAATAATCCTTAAATAAAGAAGTTAATGTATGAAAGCTTGAATTGATTTACCTGTGTTTGAAGACTTGAGTGTGATTTTGATCTAATAGGAATGGAATGGTTGAAGTTTGATTAGGTAGAACGGATCTTCGCAGATAGATATTTCTTCATTTATCTCCTTGTGCTTGACGTCCATTACAGTCTTAGAAATAAAATACCGTTCATTAGGGGGTAAGTCATCACACTTCCTATTTCCTTGTATATTGTAGAAAGATTAGTAGGTAGGGCAAAACAGTTCGGGGCCAAGCGCCAGCTTATAGGGAACACAATAAATGTAAACTTGTCCCCTTACGTATCTTTTGACTCTTCAACCTATGTGCTTGCTTGGCGGGCAGTACTCTCCCCTACATATACATAAAAATAAATTGGCGCCCGAACAGGGACGTCGAGCCACGCTTACGAGACTGTATTGAGTGTCGGTTAGGAAGGAAATCCTGAGGGATTGATCTAAGATAGGAAAAATTGATAATATAAATAGACATTGTGTAAGAAACAGAAATTGGTAAATAGCAGAATCAAAGAAGTAAATAGAAAATAGAGGATAAAATAATAGATGGTCAAGGTATAACTGAGAGTATACATGGTGTGAAAGTCTTGTATAAATTATATTGTCATAGTTTTCACTGTCTAAACTGTTCTTTTTCTTCATAGACACCGTAGACTTAGCTTAACAATTTGAAATATATTACATTGAAATACATTTTTTAATTGATATTCTTTTTATATATTAGCGTCTCTTGAGACACTACTATATACACTGTACAGGTAACATTGAAAAGTGAGCCATCCCTTATATCTATTTATAGATATAAGAAGTGTTGGTTTAACTTACCAGGAGTCAAAGAAATTCCTTTTTGCATATATTATTGAGAATACAAAATGTCGGATTTGGAAATTGATCTGGAATCTTATTTGGCAATGGCAGAAGTCAGTAGTCCACTTGAAATGGAGAAGACAACCGGTGACACTGGTGTAAGTGATGTGACAGGAGCAGAAGGGGTAATATCAGCCAAGGCTGTAACTGAGATAATAGGCAATTTAGGAAAACAAATGCAGGATTTAAACCATCAATTAACCCAAATTCGTGTGACAACTCCGATAACAGCCCCAACCCAGAAAATTGATGAAGTATTTATCACTATTCCTAAAGACGAAAGTATAAATACAACAACCACCCCTACGCATATACCAGAACTGAGCGTACGACCAAAGATGACTGTATTATTGCCTTTCGAAAGTAGTGGAAACTCTGTAGTAAAAATCCCAGATGACTTTACTAATATAACTCAGGAAACAAATATCAGAACTGTAGCAACCTCTACAGTATCCTCTTGTTTATATACTCAAACTCCTACTACTACCTTAAATGTAGGATCTGGAAAACCATATCAACCACCCCAAACAACATATCCGTCACATCAGTACCAACCAGCCACGTGTCAGACAATAGATCAACCAACATATACAATACCTCAACAAACCAGGTATCAACCTTATGTACCACCAAATGTGAATAGTTTTGTACCAATGGGACCCAGTATGATAACCCCCCAATATCAATTAGACAGTATTCAACAACAGTTGTCGTTACTTACACAAACAGTATCTTTGTTAACAGTTTTGGTTAATAATTCCCAAAAACCCAAAGTCTTGGAGCCAAAGATTTTCAGTTATGAAAAAGAACATGATTTGCATAAATTTCTAGAACAGTTTGAAAAATATTGTAATAACAAATATCCACAGAGCCAAGATCAATGGTTGAGACTTATGGAAAATTATTTATCAGGAAAATTCCTGCGATTATACACTGTGGTAACTAAAACGGTAACAGATTACCTTACGGTAAAACAAGTTCTTATCAGGTGGTATAATCAGGAGGAAAAAAAAAAGAAATGAAAACAAATTACGAGCATATCATTCCGCAAAGAGACAACCTGGAGAAGATGTAAATTTATTCGCTCTGAGATTAGAACAATTAGGTTGTCAGGCTTTTCCTGGTGTAAACATGCGAGAGCACGAATCTCTGAGAACAGCCTTCATGTTAAGTTTACCTTTGAATGTTCAGAGAAAACTCAGAGAATACATTATTCAAAATGACATCAATACACAGACTAAAGTTCCATGGGAAAGACTTGTAATGCTAGCAGACTCTTATGATCGAGAATTCCAAACAGATAATGAATTGGTATCTTCCTTATATAGAGAACCGGAGAAGAGCAGTCAAGTCATACAACTTGATGCCCCAGAGGCTGACATAGAAGTAATACAAATTGATACGATAATTCCCCAGACCACATGGAGTGAAACTTTAAAACATGGTTTACCCCAGAAATCAAAAATGATTAACAAATTACCACCAAATACTTCACAGAATAACAAAAAGAATAGAACAATGAACAACCCCAATAACTACCCGACTGATAATAATCAGAACGCCCAAATGAGAAAAGAAACCTCTCTTTCTAACAATTCTTGTAGTTATTGTGGATTCAGAGGTCATGTACATACTGAATGCTATAAAAAGCTAGGAATTTGTAGTTATTGTAAACAGAAAGGCCACATCCGCAGAGATTGTTGGAATAAGAATAATGGAAATGTACCTCCAACAGGGGAGAAAGTTTATGAATGTCCATTCTGTGGTGAAAACCATCTGGGCATAAATTGTCAGTTACAGAATCGGGAAAAAGCAAATCAGTATGTTATATCATTTCCAATGTTAATAAACATAGTATTAAAACTTCATTGGAATTGTGCACACATAGGGCGCAATAAGTTGTTAGAACTTATCTATAAATACTTCTGGCATCCCCGAACTAATCAAGTAGTAGTTGATGTAGTTCGATGTTGTCCAACTTGTCAAAGATTAAAAACACACACAAATAATATTATACCTCCGACCTTAAAAATAGTTGCAAAAATCCCTTTCGATCTAGTGGCCATGGATTTGTTACAATTTCCAGTTAACAGAACAAGGGAAATAAATATGCAATGGTGTTTATAGATCATTGTTCTAAATGGGCAAATGTTTATACCCATTCGCTGATAAAGCGAAGGTTTAACCGTATCCTATGGCCTCTTAAGAGAAAGAATATTACCATTTCTTACCAAAGATTCCTAATAGAATGCTCACGGATAATGGAACTGAATTTAATAATGACAATTTCCAAAGAGTCTTAAACCAGTTTAACATTAAACATATTCGGACCTCCCCTTTACATCCTTCCAGTAATGGCATATGCGAAAGATTTAATAGAAGTCTGATCCAATTACTAAAATGCTTAGTGTTGGAAAATGAAAACCATTTGGGATGAGGAAATACCCTCATCAGTGGTTATTTATAACCATACATGGCATCGAGCCTTAAAGATGTCACCATCTGATTATTTGCTAAAGGAATCTCATATCGCCCCAATTCATGCATATCCGCAATATTGGGAGGCAGGCACTGCAAATTTTAAAGCTTTTAGGATAGGACAGAGGGTGGCCAAGAAGAAGATTTTTAAAGGTCACCATGTATCAAATAAATTCCTCATCCGATGGGAGGGTCCATTCGTTATCACAGCAGTCAATGATAACCGTATAACGTATCTGATAAAGAAATTAAATATTCCCAATGCTAGGGAAGAAAGAGTACATCATTCACATTTGCGAAAATGGATAAAAATACCTGCATATCTAAAAAATCATAGACTCTACAAAGAAAAAGCTTTTTATGAAGATGAAGATGAAGAGGAAATAGAACCGGAGGATGAAGATTCAGTGAGAGATCTTGAATCTGAAATCTTGTCTGATGAGCAAGAGTTCGATAATCAAAATTCTATAAGAGAGGAGGAGGAGGAGGAATTTGAAGGATTTGTAGATTCTGACATGCCTCCACAAAACACAGAAAAAATCTTACAAATGGTAAGAGAGTTACAGACATTGAATGTATCAAATAATTCCTCTACCCCAGGAGAACAAATTGATACTGGAATCATGAATAGAATAGAAAATAATATTGGAGATATAATAGAAAATGTAAGTTCAATAGTTTCCCCTGTTAATTTATCAAACATTTCACCAATTCCGTATGTACCCATAATTTATTCCCCTGAATTATCTTCACCATATCGAAGATCAATAAATGTCAATCTTTGTCAAAGCGTGTTTTCCCCAACATTTCAAGAAAGTCGCTGTAGTAACATTATAGAGCAGTCATTGAGTAAAATAACAGAATCAGAATCGGAAAACGAGTTTTCTGGATTTGAAAATCCAAATTACAGACGAAAATCTAGCTCAGATTACAGTGACATACCAAATCTCGAATGGGATGATTCCTCTTTAATGGACCATTATGTGCCAAGGAGAATGAGCTCACCTAGAGATGAATCAGCTATTTTAGATTCCTTAGAACAAGAAAGGCTAGAGGAAAACTTGAGTGAAGGAGAAGATAAAGTGAGCCCTAGCAAAAGATTACACACAATCATCGAAGAATCTTCAAATGAATTTGAAGAAGAAATCACACAATCCCATAGTAGGTTAATGAGATTCTTAGCTGAAAATTACCAATATTACAGAGATGGCAACAGTTGACAATGTTGACAACTTATCACCATCTTATTCAGTAGAAGGAGAGTTATTCCTAAAACAAAAAGTTAGTCGAAGGAGAAGTTTAACTGGAGAATCAATTATAGAAAGTACACCTAAATTAATGATTGAAACACCTGTTAGAAAACCTGGTACAAGATCAAGGGGAAAAGTAACAGAATATTCTCATGTAATGGATACACCATTAGAATGGAGAAAGAAGAAAAAAACAGTAGAATGAATTGACACAATTAAAACAATTATTGTTACACTAAAACACAATATTACACTTGGAATTGGAATCAGATTACTGTACGTTGTACTCAAAGAAATTATTATTGTTAACACACATATTCACTCTTTAAAAAAAAAGTCTGTCATACTACTTTCATTTAAATAGCTAATGTTGCTCTTAAGATTAAAAATAAGTTCTTGTAAAAATAAGTTTTTTTTTTGCTTTTGGCTATAATAAAAATTGAATTGATTTTTTTTTCTTAATGCTTTAACTTACTTTCATAATAATGGGAATTAAATTAGTTTTGCCTTGATGCTTCAGCTTCCCCTTTGCAATTAAATTAAGAATTTTCATAATTTACATAGTTCATACTTGATTTTTTATTTTTTTATTTTATAATGTACCCTGATCTCTGGTCTTGCTGGGCGCGATGTGTGTGCTGTGGTTTCCGATTGAGAGCCATGGCGGGGCCGAGATTTTGGGAAGAGTTTTTTTTACTAATCCACTGTCCTGGTCTATTTTCTTTTCAGACCATGGCAAGTAATTCTAGACAGATGATAAATTTACTCGTCGTAGGTAGCTCTGAAGTAAAAATGTTTCTTGATGGAAAGGAACACTTGCGTGAGATGTACAATGTTAATGTACAAGTAGAATATCGTCCTGGAGTTGTCCTGGATGAGTGTTTAGCTCAGATTCAAAAACGGATGAAACCAAACACCCATATAATAATTATTTGGGCATTAACACCCTATGGGTGGAAGAGAGAATATATCAGAGCGAAAGGGAAACCAGAAATATCAGTGTTTCGACCAGCTTTACATGTTTCTCCAGATCCTATCCCTGGTCTTATGAACAATATCATGAGATATGTCTACTCAGTGAATTCCTCTTGTGAAGTGTACTTGTCAGTTCCAGCGGTCAAAGACATGTACAAATTTAACCAAAACCGAATTATTAGGAACTGGGGAATTGAATACCAAAACTATTTAGAAAATAATTACAAGCTCGGAATGGAACCCATGCAACATCACAGCATTAGAATGTACCATATGTTTCAATATCTATGGAGGAATAAATACCATTGGGAAAATAAGAAGTTGATTTTTGGTAATGGTGCTTTTAATTTATATACTAAACATCTAGCACACAGAAGCACACAACCATTAGCCTTTGTTCCACATAAAGCTTTCCTACGAAAAGAACATTCTTCGTTAGACTCTGATCTCTTACCTGATGGTTTGCACGGAAACCAAAAATTCCTAAGATATTATCTGATGGATAATAAGAAGATCTTTCTGAATTATTGGATAACAAATGAACCAACCTCTGTACCACCACTGATACCTCCAAGGAAGCAACAACAAAAAGGATCGTTATTAGGAGATGCCCCGGGTGAACCATATCAACATCTCAGAACTACAACTCCTACCAATAATCAAAATGAAACATCGCAAACTCCAGATCGTGTGAGCGAAATTTTATATAGATTCGTAGATGTGTCTCAGCCATCAACTTCTAGGGATGGTTTTGTAGAGCCACATAACCATAGTGTTACACTCCAGGAAAGGCGAAATTCCTCATACACACCAAACACCTACACTGCCTATGTACCTCCTATCATGCATGTACCTAATTCCTTTACTAACCCTGCTGTCTTTCCTTCTTATAGTGGTCATGGGTATAGTAGTAGTCATGCCACCCCTCATGATATGCGATTAGACCCCGAAAGAGATGCAGATGCCCATTCTCTTATAAGAGAATTCTTGGAGGATAGAAGGACAAGGGGGCAGGGTGAGAAGAGAAAGCAAGTGGAAGATTTGGATTCCATAATTAGAGTTGCTCTGTATGAGTTGGAGGTGGTGAAGAAACGGAAAAATTAGGAGGGGGTTTCCCTTTGGTGGGGGGGCGTGAAGTGGAGAGTGGAAGGACTTGATGAGCCGGGCAACTCATCATCCCTCTTCCACTAGTAGAATTATAGAAATGTTTATCATTTTTCCATTTTTTTTTTACAAATTATGAAAACTTTATATGGTATACTACAGTTCTCTTTATTTTACAGATTGAGATTATTGAATTGAGAAATTTATAATAATTGTTTTTTTTTTTAAAAAAGTACATTCTATAATTATCATAGTGTTTATACAACTATATGAATGTTAATACGCCTAAACTAAATTTGTAATTTTGCTTTGTTACAATTGAAATCGTGAAAACAAAATTATTAAAAGTATAGGACTTCCAATTGAAGTAAAATTGGTAAGAATATGAAAACATAAAGTAGGTGCCTTAGTCATAGTAAACTAAGTGAATAAATTGTGATATAATATATAATGAATATAAATTATTAATAAATATCTAATAAGTGTATTCTTAACAGTGACCTGTTAACTGACGTGGAAAATCTTTTGAACCATAAGAAAACCCTTAAATGTTTTGCCTATAACATTAAGGTATTTTATAACTTTATAAAATAGATATAATGATTATATAACATTATAATAAATGGATTATATATGTATAAATAATTATGTATGCTTAATTGAATTTATATGTTTTTTTTAGGGTTTTTTATTTGGGGCTTATTTTTCTTTGCTTTTCATTGAGCTTGCAGAGATTTTCCACGAACTGCCAATTGTCAATTGGTTGTGTTTTGGTGACTCAGAGTGGAACAAGGGAGCAAGATATTGATAGCAATTAATTTAACTTAGAGAGCACAGTTAAGCCACACATTTATATTGTAGTTAGTACCGTAATTCTTTTCTTCTTGTTACTAACCACTTCCTCTATTTTTTCCTTTCTCAGTCCTTGTGGCTTACGGTTGGAGGTCTTTAGCGTGCACAGTCGGGTCCGGTAATACTTGAGATAGAGGAGGTCTTGTTGGCCCCTGTTATGCATTCTGGAAAGTAAAGAAAATAACTTTAATAATATTTTGTATTTAAGTTGCGTTCATTCGATTATTATTGTGCCTTACAATATTCACGCTTGAAAACTCATTACTTTTGTTAATTTGTAATTTTTGCATATATTTGATTATTATTGGCATTGTAATATTAATGTCAAGTAATTATTTGTTAAATTGAAACCTTTAAGTATATAATAATCCTTAAATAAAGAAGTTAATGTATGAAAGCTTGAATTGATTTACCTGTGTTTGAAGACTTGAGTGTGATTTTGATCTAATAGGAATGGAATGGTTGAAGTTTGATTAGGTAGAACGGATCTTCGCAGATAGATATTTCTTCATTTATCTCCTTGTGCTTGACGTCCATTACAGTCTTAGAAATAAAATACCGTTCATTAGGGGGTAAGTCATCACACTTCCTATTTCCTTGTATATTGTAGAAAGATTAGTAGGTAGGGCAAAACAGTTCGGGGCCAAGCGCCAGCTTATAGGGAACACAATAAATGTAAACTTGTCCCCTTACGTATCTTTTGACTCTTCAACCTATGTGCTTGCTTGGCGGGCAGTACTCTCCCCTACAACGTCTCATGCGTTCTGGATTATAATCAATATGATTTTCCAAAAAATCACGGTAATCTTCTCCCCATGCTTGTATCAGTCTGGTTTGATTAAACTTGTAGAGATCTTTGACAGCTGGTATGGACAGGTATACTCTACAATTGGGGTTTACTTGTAGGACATTCCGCATTATCTGATTCATCATGTCAGGTATCCGATCGATGGATAAATGAAGGCTGGGACGGAAAACAGTTGTCTCTTGCTGCTCAGGATTTTTGATGGGTGTTCTCCTCCAAGCGAAGGAAGTCAGAGCCCATATAATGATTATGTGTGTGGAGGGTTTCATCCGTCTCTGTATCTGTCCTAAACAATCTTCTAACGTTGCCCCAGATCTATATTCTGTTTGAACAAATACTCCATATTCATTCCTTTAATAGGTTTCGCCCCTCCCAAAAGATGCGAACCTCTGAATCTCCCACAACAAGGAGATTGATATATTTCATTCTTTGTTAGTCTGTAATATAGATAAAATAAATTAAGAACAGATAATAGACCTCACCACAATTCTGATCCTCGCACCCCACGAAAATACTAGGCGCACCAGGACCAGCAATTTGGTGTCTTATACAAACAAAAAATATTGATAAATAAAATTAATTATGAAACAATAATCTAATTAATCCTAAGAATAATTTCTTGTGGCAAAGCAAATAATTATTAGTGACATCTGAAATTTGTAAGCATTTTAAGAAGCAAAGACTAATTTTATGACAGCATTTATGAAAAAGCAATTTAATAAAAGCAATTTCTATTTTACTTAAAAAAATTTTTTTTTTTTTTTTTTTTTTTTTTTTTTAAACAAATCTAACCTAACTCCGGCTCCATTCAGCTCCTTAAGTGTATTTGTAACCTGGGAGGGATAGTCGAGGAAAGATTATAAAAATAGTATGAATTTGATTCTAATTTATTTATTTATTTACTTATTTATTTCTTTTTCTTTTTTACTTCGGTTTCTTCCACTCCAAGGGAGTATTCATTACATAGTCGTAGGCTGGTACTGAACCTCTTGAACGAGTAAATGGTCTGATGACTGGAGTTTCCATAACTATCCTTGGAGATTCTACAACCACAGATTCTCCGGTCTCATCTGTGGTTTGAACAATGTTTTTCTTCAGGAGTAATTCTCCTTCAAGGGAATAGGATGGAGATAGCTCGTTAATATTTCTAATAGATGAAATATTTGTCAATTGATAATTATCTTCCAAAAATCTTCGCAAGGCTCTGGGAGATTGAGTAATTTCCCCCTCCTCCAGGTCTTCCAAATATTCCTCCTCGACAATCTCTAGAACCGTTTTTTCAGGCATATCCTTCTCATTTTCTATATGTGGATCTTCGCATGACCCATTTATCATGATTGAAGAATCATCCCATTCTAACTCAGGGATGGTGGGTGATTGATTTTCTGAGAATGAAAATACCTGATTTATTATTGTGTTATTCAACACCTCCACCATATCCCAACGAAAACTAGTCTTCTGGAATCCTGAAAAATCTGCAGATTTACTTTCAGAACTTGGTTCAGTGTGAGTATCCGTCACCCTCGTAGCACAACGAGAGCGATCGAAATCAGATGAAAATACAAGTGAGCAAATGTTAGAAAGAGAAATAGAAAATTGAGTGAAAGGCGAAAAAACATTGGACGATTGGTGTGGATGTTTAGTCTTGATAGGCCCTATTGGTGTTGTACTATTAACTGTAGTTGATTCTGATGTAGCAAACACTATAGGTGATATGTTTTTGGGGTGTATGTTTACAGGTGTGCTCATGTTCATTAAAAATTGGGTTAATTGTTGGGCTTTTTCATTGGATTTATCTGATACTTCAAACCCCTCAAACTCCTCTTCATCATCACTATCTTCCTCTATAATTGGAGGTTTTTCCGTTTCTGTGTTAATGTTTAATTCGGACATATGGTCCAAATCATCTATGGTACTGTCTGTGTCATAAAATTCCTCTTCTTCATCTTCATTTGATTGAAACACTCGTTCTTTGAAGAAGGGATTTTTTTTGTAGATACGAGGGAATGTCAATCCACTTCCTCAATTGGGAGTGATGGATTTTCTCCTCTCGTGAATTTGGATTACCCATTCGTTTAATCCTGTAGGTGACTTTATTATCATTCACCACAGTGATTATGAATGGTCCTTCCCATCTGATTCTAAACTTATTAATGACCTGATGTCCCTTGAAGATTATTTTCTTTGCTACTTTCTGCCCAACCTTATAAGACTGAAAATTCATCGTTCCTTCATTCCAATATTGAGGAAACGTATGAGCTGGTTCTTTGTGTGATTCTTTCAACAGAAAATCTGAGGGTGACATCTTAATGGCGCTGTGCCAAGTATGGTTGTAAATAATCACTGATGAGGGTAATTCCTCATCCCAATGTGATGAATTTTCCAAGACCAGACATCGCAAGGATTGGATTAAACTTCTGTTGAAGCGTTCACAAATTCCATTACTGGCTGGATGCAATGGGGAAGTTCGAATGTGTTGTATGTTATATGTTTCCAAAACAACTTGGAAAGGCTCGGCAATGAACTCCATCCCATTATCTGTCAGCAATCGATTCGGTAATTTGGGCAGAAAAGGCAAGATTCTTTCTTCAAGAACATCAGCTACTGTAGAACTTTGTTTATTTCTGTATGGGTACCACACAAGCCCATTTGGAACAATGATCTATAAAGACCACAACATACTTAAATCCACTTGTAGTGGGGGGAAATTGCAATAAGTCCATGGCCACTAGATCAAAAGGACTATGTGAATTGATTTTTAATGTTGGGGGTATTATCTTACTAGAATGAGTTTTTAATTTTTGGCATGTTGGACAACACCTGACTATATCAGATACAACCTGATTAGTTCCTAGGATGCCAGAAGTGTTTATAAATAAGATCTAATGTTTTATTACGTCCTATATGACCCAAATTCCAGTGTAATTTCAAAGCTACTAACACTAATAAATTAAATGATAATAACATTTGTTTGTGTTGTTTATTGGTATGCCGATACAACATATCCTTTTCAATGAAGATTTCCTTACTATAAGGTTTAAATATCTTTAATAAAGATGGCCATGCAGAAACAGGATTATTTAATAACAACTGCTTCCGCAAAGCCACGTAGTATTGAATCAGTGTTTTGTTCAGAGAGTATATCCACATCATTAATGTTATGGTTAGCTAAGTCAATACCATCATAAATGGGAGTTACCTCATTGATGGTGATAATGACTTCATTTAAAGTAGTGTGTATACTTGTTGCTATTGGATTTAAATAATTATAGTGGATTCCCCCAAGACACTTCAGTCTGCATATGCTGTCAGTGAATTGGAACCCATAAATCATTGGCCTTTCATCATCATAATACACTTCAACTCTGGTTCTAAATATGTTACAGAAAGAGTCGATAACTTCAGGTAAAGTCTCTTCATATTAATTCCTCTAATATTCCACTGACAAATGTTAATTTTGTTATCCATTATTGTATGCTGAATTTTCTGCATTTACTTCCCTTTGTGAGCCCTCTCCAAATAAAAACTTGCAACTTTCTTCTTTAGTAAAAGGAACCCTACATATGTTTAGATTTGTTAAAAGGTCAAATAGATTATGTGATATAAAATTCTTTAGGAGATGATCTAGACTGGAAGATCAATCACAACCCACTAATTAACTTTTCTGTTTGCATACTATTCAGCTGATTTATCTCTCTAGTTTGTATTTTCAGGTGGTCATTTCTTTCTAAATTTTCATGTTGGATATTGTTCTCTTGTTCATGTCTATGTAGTGTAGCAGCATAAGTAGTATGTTCCACAGTAGAATTCAAGTTACTAAATCTGCTATTATAAATTTTCCTTGCATTATCAAAAGTCGTTTTATTTATTTTTATATGAACAATTTCATTTTCTCTTAAATAATGTGAACATTCCCTTGAATAAGAGGGATGTTCATCACTACAATTTACACATTTACTCTGGGTATTTCTTTCACATTTTTCTGTTAATTAAATGTGACTGAGAACAGAATCCACATCTTACCGGGTTGTTAAAAAATTTCCCTCTATTTCCAAATCTTAGACAGACGAAGCATTGCAATGGATTCGGGTAATATTGTCGTACACTATGTGATAAGTATCCACAAAATATCTACTGAGGGATATCCAACATACCAAAAGTCAAAACTATTACATTTGTTGGAGATCTTTCTTTGCCTCTTACTATTCTTCTTGGAGATATTACCTTTTGTGTTGAGAGACCTTCAGCAATCTCATCATTAGATAAACTCTCAAGTTCTGGGGTATAAATTGTGCCCTGGGTTGTATTAATATTGTGGCTGGAGCTCTCCACGTTTTTCATCTACTGTGATTTTTATACTGTGGCTTTTTCTAGTCCAGTATCTTCTTGGCTTCGAGTAGAGAGCAATATAACTTTTCAAACGGACAACGTTTTACTTATGGTTCTTGTTCAAACTTTTTTGTTATCTTTATTCATCAACGGACCTGTTACCACTGTTACGATATTCCAGACAACATTGTTTTCTTCAACAATTCCATGACTGTTATTCACAGATATACAACTATTTTAATAGCCTAATTTTTCTATATTCCTGTTTTTCGTGTTGTTATAGGCCTCAATACAGGCTCAGTTTGCAACTTTTCTTCTTTTCTATATACCCTACCCTCTTTTTCTACAGGCTCTTGCCTCGCAAATCATTCATCACAGCTACAGTGATCGGGCACGGCATTTACTGTCTCAGCTTCTCTGAATCTACTTTTGCTGGCACCAGCCATCAGTGAAGTCTGCTTCCTTCTCTGTGTATTACCAAGCTGACACTAGATAGGGTTTGTGTTTTGTTTTTGTTATTGTCATCTTGTTCTTGTGGACCATCCAGAGTCAATATTTTATGTAATAAAATACTAACTATCCAGCCTTCATTATTTTCCTCCATCAACCATCAACCACCAATTAAAATATTATATGCTGGAATCACTTTTATTTAAATAGATTTATTAATTAAGGTTTTAGCTGATGCTATTTTTTTTGTCTGATTATAATTATATGTTTCAATGAGCAGACTACCAGATCTACAAAATTTAGCTGACTTGATAGGCCCATCAGTGATTAACTCTATTCCCTTTTTAAGAATCTTTCTCAATTCTATATTTTCCTCAGTTGATTGTAAATATAAGAAACGAATATACTCTGGAACTACTGTAGAATCCTCTTTTTTGTTGTTAGTATGTGTTCCATTTCTTTGCACTGTTTTATCTGATGGTAAAGAATCTTTTTGTATGGTTTTAAAACCTTGAAAGTCATTTTTTATATTTTCTCTCACTTTTTGAGTCTTCTTTCCAGTCGTATTTTTCGTAGCTTGCATTAGATTGACATCAGCCTGTTGTATAATTTCCTGGACATCTTCCATCGATCCTGATATATCAGTTGATGTAGTATAGTCACCAGAAATGGAAGATAGATCTGTATCCAATAAGTGACCTTCAATTTTTTTATTTGGATGATTATTTTTCTTCTTCTTTCTCTTTTTTCCAAAGGACTGCATATTAGTTTGAATATCAATGATTCAAATCAACAATATTCCCAAAAATATATACTTGTCAAACGTAAACTTTACTATATACTGTAAGCACTAAATTAGGTTATGTAAGTATTACTTGCTCAGCTTTTTAAACGTCCGAATACTCCAAAGGCTGAAGCCGGAATCCGAAGGATAGGGCAGGGTTTTATTATTTATTTTTATTTTTATATTTTTAATGGTCGTCAGGCAGCATCGGCCTATTGACCATGGCTTCTATCTTCTTTCTTCTTCCATAGTTGAAACTTGATTGAAAAAATTCAGCTTTTAATCAAAATGCATATTTTACTCAATTACTTCTCAATTATTAGATGTCTTATTTAATAATAAACCAAATCGTATTTGAAAAGAAAAGAAAAAAATAAACAATTAGTCATTTTCACACACAAGTTCACACTTTGATAGAATTATCTATATCCTG
>SEYY01014937.1:0-29627 GCA_009176605.1 Armadillidium nasatum | reverse complement strand
CGCATCATCTGTAAAAGTAAAACATTCACCCTCACCCTCCATATTTCTCAACCTATACCCTTTCTCTCCATTTCCTAACTACACCATCCATCAAAGATTAAACAATATGGCGACATACATACCCCTGTCTCATCCCACTCCTATGCTAAAACAATCAGAAAGTTCCCTCTTCACCCTCACTCTTGATCTACAATTCGCATAAAAAGCTTTCACCCCTTTAGTAATTTCCCTTTCACCCTTTCCATTTTACATAACTTTCTCCTGCTACTCTATCATATGCTTTTCCAAATAAGAAAACATACATACCCGATTTATTTTTTTCACGCAATTTCTCTGCAATCTCAGTGTGAATACCCGGTCCACACATCCCTACCCTCCCTAAAAACCCTTGTTCCTCACCCATTCCCTCACTTGTCAATTCTTTCATTCTCCTCACTAACACTTTCCCATAAATCTTTCCTATCACGCTCAAAAGACTGATCCCCCTATAATTTTTACAAACCATCTTATCACCTTTTCTTTTGTTATGGGTACAATGCAGAGTCTTGCCACTCCTGAGGCACTTCCCTTCTCCCAACACACTTTAAATTCTCACCAGCCAGTCAATAACTCTTAGTCTCTCTTATTCTCTCCATATATACATCCATTCTCCGATTTTCCTTTTTAACTTTCTCACTGCTACTTCCACCTCCTCTTTATTAATATTTCTCTCTTCTTCCTCGGTAACTACTTTCTATCATTATCTATCACTCCCTATTACTAATCTCTATCCCTTCGTTCAACAATTCACTAAAGTACAATTTCCATCTCTCACTGTAATATTTCTCCATCTTCCCCTTTCACTCCCTCTCCCCTATCTTCTCATCCTATTTCTTCTTTCAACATTTTATTTTCCCTTAAAATTTTCTCTAACTTTCTGGCCAACTCCTCTTCTACTCTTCTTTTCACCTCTTGACCTCTCTTTTCACCTCCTACATCTCACCCTATACTCCTCCATCAGTGCATCCTTTGTCCCCAGATACCTGTTAAAGGCGTCCTCTTTCTTTTCGCCATATTCTCAAATCTTCATTCCACCATTCACCCCTTTCCGCCTTCTATTCCTATTTTCTTCACTCCACTCACACTTTCGTAACCTCCATTAAACTATCATCAATTTATTCCATTCCTCTTCAACATCCTCCACCTCTCTCCATTTCTCTTATTCGTCTTATGTAATCATCTCTATTTTCCTCTTCTTCCAACATTTCTACCAGCACCACCTCCACCACCCTCTTTCTCACATTTACTTTCTCCCAACCTCCTTTAACCTTGACCCTCGCCATTACTAAGTAATGGTCAGATATTCCCATGGCTGCTCCTCTTAATACATTTACATCTTAATCTACTCCTCCCTTCCCATCTCACACATACGAAATCAGCAGTCCCTCCCCTTACCCATGTATACTTGTGAATATCTTTCTTCTGTCCATGTATTACCAATCATCATTCTTCTTGCAGCACCATTCCAATTAATTCATCCCATTTCATTCACACCTTCTACCCCAAAGGGTCCTACTATTCTTTTCACACTTCTATTACCCACCCTCGCATTCAAGTCTCCCAACAAACATATATGATCTCCATTATCAAATTTCCCCACGCACTCACTCAGACTCTCCCAGAATGCCTCTCTCCCCCTTCCATTTGTTCCCACTACCGGTGCATATGAACCGACCGGGGCCCCGGCCCCGGCCAAAAATCAGGGAAAACCGGGGTTGCCGGCCGGGGTTAAAAATGGCAAATTATACTTAAATTTTCTTTTTTTTAAAATTTTCAGCCGATTCTGCTGAAACTTTGTTATATAGATATTTTACCGGTAAGGAAAGTCCATTTCTAGCGTTTTTCCGAGTCTATTACGGTTAAAAGTTTTTTTTATTTTTTTTTTTTGTTGAAATTTTACCCTTTTTTAATTGAATGGCGGTGCCAAACCACTTTTTAGAATGAGCTAAAAATTGGACTATTTATTCAAAATTAAATGGGATACAAAAGTCTCTAATAGACTTTTGTTCCCAGATTATAGAAAAAATGTTATAAGCCAAAAAACTGACCAACTATAAAAAAAAATTTTTTTGAACAAAAAAAAATCACCTTTTCAACAAAATTAAAAAAAAAAAAAATACAACTATACATTTCCTATTTTTGGTGTGTATAGAGGAGGGGTGGGGCTACAAATTCCTCTATGTACTTATTCGATGAGATTCGTTGGTTTGAGATATAGCCTTCAAAAAAGGTCCATTTTTGGCCAAATTTCAAAAATTCCAAAGTTTGAGAGATATATCTCGCTTCAAACAAAGAGCATTTAAAATGCACTAAATAAATATTGTTGCCCTGCCCTCTTCTAAACAATTTCACAAATAAAAAAAATAGTAGGTAGCGTTTTTTTTTAAATAATTTTTTCCTCCACAAGGGTACGATTTTTGCAAAAAAAATTTCAAGTGCTAATAACTTTTTCTAGACGTGATATCAAAAACCTATTTCCACCAATGCAAGAAATTGGGGCAAAGGTATTCAGCTAAATTTTCAGCTTGTGGACCAGTGGTTTGATCAGTTATTCATTTTTTTCAACTTTGGTCCAAATAACTTTCAAACCATTATAGACTCAAAAAAATGCTCGAAATCAACTCAGAACTTCGTGAAAAAATTCACATACTTTGAAAATTCAGCTCAATCAGTCAAAAATAAAAAAAAAAAATTCAAAAAAAATAAAGAAATTAGAATTTTTTTTCTTTTCTGTTTCTTTTGATCGCTCCTTTTCTGCTAGTGAATTGTTCATCTTTGTTTTGATTTTAGATATCCAAAGATTTGGTTGAAATTCTTTTACTTGTAGCACCCGGAGGTTCTCTTCTAATTTTCTGACTGCAGATGTTAACATTTAGCTATTTCGAGCCTATCCTGAAACATTGTAAAGTATTCAAATACTGCAGAATGATCTTTTAGCCATATTGACTGAAATATAAACAAAATAATAATTTTTAAATAATGCAGCTAAATATTACAAGTTTGATACATGGCAATAAAATAACATGATATGTATAAATACAGGTTAAATTGATATTTATATCTTACATTTTTTCAAACTTTACCTTAGGGTCTTACTTAAGTAAACCTGTTGAATAACTATTATGAATTAGAAAATTATTTGTTTTAATTTTTTGTACTTTTTTTAAACTTTAACTATACAAAACTGTAATTTTTTGATTTTTTTTTTTTTTGGAGAAAATGCATATAATCATTAATTTAAGTGAATGTTGACTATTCTACTCCTTCCTTAAATTAAATAAACCTTATATCTATTTTCTTAACCTTAAATTTCAGTGCTTTTGACCTCTTTACAAATTTTAGAAAACCCCGGTCGGTCCCTACCGGTGCATAAGCACAAATAAAAACCCAGTACTCCCTCCGTACACTTAAACGTACCCAAGCTATTCTGGCTCCTATACTGCCACTCCCCTTCACATAACTCCACCACACATTTTTCATAACTATTGCCACTCCCTCTCTTGCTCTAACCCTCTCATTTACACCTGCGTATATACCTTTGTACATCCCAAAGGGTATTTCCCCATTACCCTTCAATTTCGTTTCTGTCAATGCCAACACATCAAATCCCTTTTCCTTCATCACTATTCCACTTCTTCTCTTTTCTCTTCTTTATTCACTCCTCTTACATTTAACGTTCCCACTTTCAGTATCTTAGAAGCTCCCCTTCTTTCAGCCATCACTTTTGACTTCACTTCACTCACTCAAACACACGAAATATGACGCTTTATGGTAGGTTCCACTTCCTGAGGACACTATCAATTTCTCTAGGCCCCTACTACTATCTTATATTACCTAACCTATTCCAATACTTTAATATATATATATATATATATATATATATATATATATATATATATATATATATATATATATATATATATATATATATATATATATATATATATATATATATATATATATATATATATATATATATATTATGCAATCAGATTGGTTTAAGTATGAAACATGTATAAAAACTGATGAAAGTTATCAAAAAATTTCATCTGCAACAATTACACTATTTTGAATTCAAACTGTTAAAATACTTATACTTACGTGGATATCTGATGAATACAATGTTATTGTAGTTGATATGGGTCTACTCTGAAAGTAAATAAAAAGTAAATGATTCTATTTTGTTAATTTCAGGTAAAAGGTAAATATTAACACCTAATATCCTAAGATCAATAAAATTTGGATCAAAAGCTTTGGTAAAAAAAATTTTTTTAATTTGAAATCACTATACGGGACTAGAGTAAAACACCGGAGATCCTCCTGAGCCAGTGTTTCTCAACAAATTAACCCTCGCGACGCCCCAAAATGCCAAAACAAAGTTAACCTCACGACCCCTTAATTACCTCTTATGCCTGGCAGATGTCAAATTCTAGAGTGCAGATTGCGATATTTATTGTACGGTTGATATGTCTGGCAGCTGTCAAATTCGAAATTATAAATTTTGATATTTACGCAACGGAAGATTAATTTAAAATATTCACAACAAATTATTTTGTAAAAAAAAATTTAAGTTTTTCAATATTCATTCATAAATAATTTAAAACTAACGAATTTATTTAAGGATAATTTTTGTTTACATTTTAATGTAAACGAAGTTTATGAAAGCACTTGAAAAGGCTTTTTCGTACATTAGATGTTTTATTTTTTTTGACCCACTACGACCCTCCGTATATGCGATCAAGATCCCTGGAGGTCACGACACTCAAGTTGTGAAACGCTGTCCTAAACTAACTGGAAGTGGTTGACAAATCTGAGTGATTTATATTCTATATAGTAAATGTAATTCTACGAAGCAAAAATTACATCAGAATGGAAGAGCGAGTATATATATATATATATATATATATATATATATATATATATATATATATATATATATATATATATATATATATATATATATTATATATATATTTATATTTTTTTTTTTTTTTTTTTTTTTTTTTTTTTTTTTTTTTTTTTTTTTTTTTTTTAAATAAGCCAATTTAAAAAAAATTTATTATATATCAATTTGTTTGTATCAAAAATTTTAAAAATTGGTATGAAAAAAAAAATACATTTTTTTTTTTTGAAACATCTAACAAACTACGATACACCAAAATATACCGTTTTTGTGATACAAACTAAATAAGAAAATTATCTGAAGGTTTTAACAACCCCTTAAATGGCAATACTATTTTTATCTGAGTTAAGAACGAAAATATAAAAGGTCCACGAACTTCGCCAAATTGAGCTCCACACTAATAGAAAGGGAATTTTATACGTTTGCTATAGCTTTATATAAGATAAATTTTGAAAAACCAAAGAGCAGCGAACCGGGATATTTGCTTGATAGGAGACCTCTAACTCTTAGAGAGTGCAGTTTGAAAACACCAATCCTACAGGTTGTGTCGTATACCTTCCAAAAAAAAAAAAAAAAAAAAAAAAAAAAAAAAAAAAAAAAAAAAAAAAAAAAAAAAAAAAAAAAAAAAAATCCGAACTGGAAATCAGAGAAGGCTCGTAGGCCTTCCTACACAGGAGTGGGACGACCAGACATTTTTTTCAAGTAACTTACAAATATGGCATATTAGGGAAATTGGTCGCTAGTTATCAGCAATATGTGGGTCTTTCGCTGGTTTAGGGACAGAACTATATAAACTGTCTCCCAAATGGTGGAGAAAACATTTTCCATTCAGATTCAGTTATACAGATCCAGCAAAAAAAAATTAATAAGTAAAAAATAAAATAAAATGTCATCTGGCCATAGAGCGCCATCTTTGCATGTCGACAGGGCCATCTGGATCTCGAAGAGAGTAAAAAGGCGATTGTAAGGAAAGTATTCATACTGTTATGTGGAGAAGTCCGAAGGTGAAGTAGCGTTGAGGATTATTTGAAAATAATCTTGCAGTTAGGAACACTAGTGTTTGTCAAAGCTTTAGACAAGAACATTCGCGACCGATAGAGGGTCTGATACTGCATCAGTAACACATTATCGAAGAGTGATAGAAGGATAAATTGATTTCGCAAATAGCCATAAGACCGAAAGTACTGCTTGCTCGTGCGACGGTTAATGGAACGAGGTAGTGCCATTGCTACTCTATAAATAATCTTATTATTCACAAATGGAAGTTTCTTGAATTGTGAAAAAAGCTTACTCTTTTCTCTGATTTGTCTATGAGCATTCCTGGGACTAACAGGGATTGGCCACTCTCCGACAGACAGAAGAAGATCAAGGAATGTGAACCTCTATGGATTTAATAGTGGTCGAGGAAAAGAAGCTGAAGATGTCCTATATAGCGGGAAATGCACTTTCACTTGAATAAACAGATACTTTAGTTACAAAATATAAAACAAGCCAGTCAGCTTTGTCGTGCCGCCATTGTGACATAGGAAGTACTGGAGATGGTTTAATTTCTTCAAAGATAGGGTAGTAGTCGAAGTGAGTATGGCAAATGAAAGCAATTCAAAACATAAATAAAGTAAAAGAAAATCAATACATGATGAGATGTTGGTGTCCAGTCACTCATATGTGGAGAGTCCTGAGTTGAGACAAACGAGCGAAAAGGTGGTCAGAAGATGAAGTAGGATGGTGACCTTAGGGGAGATAATCGTGTCTCCCCAATGAGGGTGTCGAGTATTGAATTTTCCAAGAAAAACCACTGGGGAGGGTTGATGCTTCAAGAAGCTCGACAGATCAGTCCTATATAATTACATCTGGGAGCTAAATATGTAGAGCAGACCGTGTAAGCTTTAGGAAGATGAAGGATAGTTGCTACAGCATGTACGGGTGTGATAAGGAGGGATGTGAGGGACCAATTTGTAAACAAAAATCTCTGCTCCTTCCCAGTCACTGACACCTCACCTCGTTGGGAGAATTTCAGAGGATCTTGGTACTCGGACGGAGGATAGAAATCGTCTTGAAGACATAATTCACATGGCGGGAATGTTATTAGCTCTAAGTGTGAGTAATATAACCAAGGAAGTTGTACTGAAAGAATCGTGCCATTATATATGATAGAAGTAATTTATTTGGTTGGACAAGGTGCAATGGTAGTTTCGATATGTTTGTGAGAAGCTTTTTTGGCTAGTTAAAGCAGATTTCAAACAAGAATCCTGACTGGGTGCAGTATAACCCGGCGACAAGGGCAAGTCGTGAAGTAGAGATAATCCGGATTGTAGATGAGAGGGAGAATCCACCGTCTGTTCTCCTGATGGGGAAAGTTGGAGATTCCCATGAATTAAGGCCAACTGTTTCTTCAAGAAAGGGAGAGAGGGCAATATCCACATTAGCGGTACTCGGGAGTGCCTGAAGAAGTTATGTACTAGCAAGTTCTTCAGCCTTAAAGAACTTGTCAATAGTTGAAAAAGGTAATGTTTAAACTAAGAACTCTCTACTAACAGCGGGGTCTCCTATAGAGGTGACTGTGGTGGTTGATGGGATCGTAGTTTGATCCGGGTTTTTGTAACATGGCAAAGATGGACTTTTTTTAACTCAAACAACCTGTCGTGGGAGTTCTGGACGCTTAAGACATAATTACATTGAGAAGTTAACAAGATTAATGGGGTGAGGTCTATGCTGAACCCTTATACTCGGTTTTAGAGGCTTTCCCCTTCCAACGGAACTACTCAACCAATATTCGCAACTCCTGCTGCTTCACTTTAGGCTCAATGGTAGATAAACCAATTGATAAATCAGGACTAAGAGATGTTTCCATAGAAGAGTTTGGTGAGGATAACGAGTCACTGGAGTAATCCTGCCTCTCAGGCAGGAATGAAATAAAGGATGTCACATCAGGCAGGAGGAGGATGCTGAGGTCAAAAGAAACCTCTTACTGAGATTAGTCATGTGAGAGGCAACAAGGGAGCTTTGACTGGGTGCTAACTTCTAAAGTCAGTTGATTGCCTGACTAGAGGAAATCACTACCCTAAAGGCCAGAAAGTAATTCCTTTCTTTTTCCATGGCTCGTGCTCTTGTAGTAGGTTAAATAGCAACAGAGTAGAAAGTCAAGACGATAAAGCAGAGGCAGGCCTCATACAAGGGCTGATGGTGTCGAAATGACTAGTGTTGCTCTCCTTATTCAAAGGGCTGGGTTTTGCATTACTACTTATCTGTGAGTAGGGGTGCACCGATAAGCCAAGTGGCCGATTACCGATTAATCGGTCTTGGAAATCGGCCGATTACCGATTAATCGGCCTTTCATCAATTACACCTAATAATTTAAATTAATACTGAGAAAAAGCAGTTATCAACATTATTATTTATTACTAATAACTATGCATGTTTTCATTATTAATGTAAATCATTTTTATTGCTTACTTTTCAGATATATAAAAAAATAAAAATTTAAAATTTTAAAGATAACTCTAGATTCTAGAATCTCGATTATATAGATATAAATAATTAAATTAATTACACTTTATAACGAAAGCAGTATGTCAACCAGTTATTGTTGGAAGTATTTTGATGTTCATCCTAAGGATAAACAGTAAATGTATTTTTAAATTATGTAAAGCCACCATATCAAGAGGTGGCAAATCTGAAAAGAGTTCTACAATGACAAATATGTTGAACCACATTAAGAAATTCAATCAGATGAAGCAAAAGCTGAAACGGATAAGCTGAAAAGGCAATATGATTGGTCACAGCCAAATACTTCAGAAGCAAGGTGCAGCAACTATGAGCCTCCAGTTCAACAAACTATACAATCAGTTTTAGTAAAGAGTAAAATTTGGAATATTAACGATCACAAGTCCCAAGAGATGCATTATTTGATAGGGGACATGATAGCTGTTGATATTCAGCCATATTCTTTAACATCTGACATTGGATTCCAAAGGCTTATTGCAAAACTCTTGTCCTAATTACAGAATTCCATCAAGAAAATATTTCACAGACAAAATAATCCCGGATATATTTATGAAAGTAAAAGCAAAAATTCAGATATCGCTCGATGAAATTAGCAGTCTTTCTTTAACCACAGACATTTGGACAGCTTCAACAAATAATGCTCCATTTCTGAGTGTGACAGGCCATTGGCTTTCAGATGAGTTTGAACAATGTAGAGCTGTGCTTAGAGTTGTTCCTTTCCCTGGTTCACATACAGCTGAATTAATAAGTGAACAACTACACATTGTTCTGAATGAGTATAAGATCTCCAACAAAATTTTTCTTGTACTACGAGTTTCCGCCGCAAATATGGTTGGTGGTATGAGGAAGTGTGGTGTACAGTCACTATCATGTTTCATACGCACATTGCAACTTTCAGTAAATGATTCAATATTTTCGCAAAAGGCTGTGAGCAATATAATTGCAAATAGCAGAAAAATAGTATCACACTTTAATCATTCTTCATTAGCGATTAGCAAATTAACTGAATTCCAGGAGCAGCTTAAAAGGACAAACATAAACTGATTCAAGATGTGTCTACTCGCTGGAATTCAACATATAATATGTTGAAAATAAATTTAGAACAGCTAAAAGCTCTTATAATGTATGCTGTTGACAATGACATTCCAACTTTATCAAGTTACCAATGGACAATTGTTGAAAAAGTTGTCCAGTTATTAAGTCCATTTGAAGACATCAGCAAAGAATCAAGTAACAGAACATCAACTATATCAATGATAATCCCTACAATATTAGCTCTCAGATTATTTCTATTAAAAGCTACCAAACATACTGGTGAATTTAGTGGAATTATTTCAACTGTTGAAGAATTCAGTGCATCAACTGAAAAAAGATTTGCATCATACATAAATGAAAAATTTCTGTGCTTGGCTACTTTTCTCGATCCCAGATTTAAATTGAAATTTCAAAAGGATGACATTAAAGAAGACACAATTAAGAAACGGGTTATGGATATTGTAGAACATCAATCTGAGATAAATTCTATTGATAGTCAAACAGGAGACAGCTCTTCTAATGATGATCAAGATAATGAAACTTATGAAAGTGTACCTAAAACTGTTTCCCTTTCAAAACTGTTAGATGATTTTGAGTAAAATAAGCCTATGAAAATAAATTCAGACTTAGACGTTGCAAGTACAACAGATGTGCAACCCAAACTCAAGAGGAGTAAATCTGTTACTCATAGATGCGCAAAGGAACTGGATCAATATTTAACTCTACCAATACTTCAAAGAAGCGAAGACCCATTACTTTGGTGGAAAAAGACACAGGAGACTTTACCAATATTGAGCAATTTGGCTTCAAAATATCTAAGCGCACCACCATCATCTGTTGAGAGTGAAAGACTTTTTAGTACTATGAACCTACAAGGAAAAGGCTGTGTCCTGAAAATGGGGAAACTCTTATGTTTCTGCATTATAACTTAAGAGTATTGAACTTTAAATACTGATGAGCTTGAGAGCTTAGATAGAAGACAACATGAATTGAAGAGGCAACAGTATAAACAGAAAACATGGAAAAGTGCCAAAATTTAGTAGTATTTTTATGCAATTTGTATGTATGTATTTGTATTAATAATGAGTCAATTGTAATATGCTAATGTTTCATAATTTATGAATGATTTCTTAAAAAAAAAAAAAAAAAAAAAAAAAAAAAAAAAAAAAAAAAAGCCATAATAGCAGCCAGGCACAAAATGACAAACAATTTGGGAATTATATTGGTATTGTTATTTGTTACTGTGTCGAAGCTATCTGATGATTAACTTGGCAGTTATAAAATAGTCTTGTAAAGGTTGGTTTGTTCTGGTAAAGGGTTTAAGCAATCTGCCGATTAATCATGCGAATAGCCGATTACCGATTAATCAGTAATATGGTCGATTAGGCCGATTAATCGGTGCATCCTTATCTGTGAGCAAGGGCTACCCATGCCCTGGAGAGTGTAGAAACCTAGGAGGGGGTGGAAAAGATTTGCTGCTATTAAAGAGGTGCAGCAGATGGTAATGTAGGAGAAGTAAGGGCAACATTCCATTCCAGGAGCAGTCTCTCGGCTCTGGGAAAAGGCACGTTTCTCATTCTGAGTGAGGCTGAAAAGAACTGTTCATAAGAACGTGTAGTCTGTGCTGGTCATGTTGGGAAGCAGACAGGTTGGCAGCATGTTTGTGTGATCGTGTGCCACACCTCCTCCAGCATAGGACTAGACTCTTGAAGGTTAAGTTTCTGTATAGTACACAGCTCAGGTATTATCCTCTTGCGCTCGTACGCCACAGTGTGTACATGTAGCGCTGTGTGGCCAAAATCAGAACATGAGAGGAGATTTAGGTTGCAAGAGGATAATACCTGAGCTGTGTACTATACAGAAACTTAACCTTCAAGAGTCTAGTCCTATGCTGGAGGAGGTGTGGCACACGATCACACAAACATGCTGCCAACCTGTCTGCTTCCCAACATGACCAGCACAGACTACACGTTCTTATGAACAGTTCTTTTCAGCCTCACTCAGAATGAGAAACGTGCCTTTTCCCAGAGCCGAGAGACTGCTCCTGGAATGGAATGTTGCCCTTACTTCTCCTACATTACCATCTGCTGCACCTCTTTAATAGCAGCAAATCTTTTCCACCCCCTCCTAGGTTTCTACACTCTCCAGGGCATGGGTAGCCCTTGCTCACAGATAAGGATGCACCGATTAATCGCTAACGACCATATTACTATTAATCGGTAATCGGCTATTCACATGATTGATCGGCGATTGCTTAAACCCTTTACCAGAACAAACCAACCTTTTCAAGACTATTTTATAACTGCCAAGTTATTCATCAGATAGCTTCGACACAGTAACAAATAACAATACCAATAATTCCCAAATTGTTTGTCATTTTGTGCCTGGCTGCTATTATGGCTTTTTTTTTTTTTTTTTTTTTTTTTTAAGAAATCATTTAATTAAATTATTTTAGCATTTTACAATTGACTCATTATTAATACGAATAATACAAATGCATACAAATTGCATAAAAATACTACTAAATTTTGGCAGTTTTCCTTGTTTTCTGTTTATACTGTTGCCTCTTCAATTCATGTTGTTTTCTATCTAAGCTCTCAAGCTCATCAGTATTTAAAGTTCAATACTCTTAAGTTATAATGCAGAAACATAGAGTTTCCCCATTTTCAGGACACAGCCTTTTCCTTGTAGGTTCATAGTACTAAAAAGTCTTTCACTCTCAACAGATGATCGTGGTGCACTTAGATATTTTGAAGCCAAATTGCTCAATATTGGTAAAGTCTCCCATGTCATTTTCCACCAAAGTAATGGTTCTTCGCTTCTTTGAAGTATTGGTAGAGTTAAATATTGATCCAGTTTCTTTGCGCATCTACGAGTAACAGATTTACTCCTCATGAGTTTGGGTTGCACATCTATTGTACTTGCAACTTCTAAGTCTGAATTTTTTTTTGTAGGCTTAATTTGACTCAAAATCATCTAACAGTTTGAAAGGGAAACAGTTTTAGGTACACTTTCATAAGTTTCATTATCTTGATCATCATTAGAAGAGCTATCTCCTGTTTGACTATCAATAGAATTTATCTCAGATTGATGTTCTACAATATCCATAACCAATTTCTTAATAGTGTCTTCTTTAATGTCATCCTTTTGAAATTTCAATTTAAATCTGGGATCGAGAAAAGTAGCCAAGCACAGAAATTTTTCATTCATGTATGATGCAAATCTTTTTTCAGTTGATGCACTGAATTCTTCAACAGTTGAAATAATTCCACTAAATTCACCATGTAGCTTTTAATAGAAATAATCTGAGAGCTAATATTGTGTTACTTGATTCTTTGCTGATGTCTTCAAATGGACTTAATAACTGGACAACTTTTTTAACAATTGTCCATTGGTAACTTGATAAAGTTGGAATGTCATTGTCAACAGCATACATTATAAGAGCTTTTAGCTGTTCTAAATTTATTTTAAACCTATTATGTGTTGAATTCCAGCGAGTAGACACATCTTGAATCAGTTTATGTTTGTCCTTTTAAGCTGCTCCTGGAATTCAGTTAATTTGCTAATCGCTAATGAAGAATGATTAAAGTGTGATACTATTTTTCTGCTATTTGCAATTATATTGCTCACAGCCTTTTGCGAAAATATTGAATCATTTACTGAAAGTTGCAATGTGCGTATGAAACATGATAGTGACTGTACACCACACTCCCTCATACCATATTTGCGGCGTAAACTCGTAGTACAAGAAAAATTTTGTTGGAGATCTTATACTCATTCAGAACAATGTGTAGTTGTTCACTTATTAATTCAGCTGTATGTGAACCAGGGAACGGAACAACTCTAAGCACAGCTCTACATTGTTCAAACTCATCTGAAAGAAATGGAGCATTATTTGTTGAAGCTGTCCAAATGTCTGTGGTCAAAGAAAGACTGCTAATTTCATCGAGCAATATCTGAATTTTTGCTTTTACTTTCATAAATATATCCGGGATTATTTTGTCTGTGAAATATTTTCTTGATGGAATTCTGTAATTAGGACAGAGTTTTGCAATAAGCCTTTGAAATCCAATGTCAGATGTTAAAGAATATGGCTGAATATCAACAGCTATCATGTCTCCTATCAAATAATGCATCTCTTGGGACTTGTGATCGTTAATATTCCAAATTTTACTCTTTACTAAAACTGATTGTATAGTTTGTTGAACTGGAGGCTCATAGTTGCTGCACCTTGCTTCTGAAGTATTTGGCTGTGACCAATCATATTGCCTTTTCAGCTTATCCATTTCAGCTTTTGCTTCATCTGATTGAATTTCTTAATGTGGTTCAACATATTTGTCATTGTAGAACTCTTTTCAGATTTGCCACCTCTTGATATGGTGGCTTTACATAATTTAAAAATACATTTACTGTTTATCCTTAGGATGAACATCAAAATACTTCCAACAATAACTGGTTGACATACTGCTTTCGTTATAAAGTGTAATTAATTTAATTATTTATATCTATATAATCGAGATTCTAGAATCTAGAGTTATCTTTAAAATTTAAATTTTTATTTTTTTTATATATCTGAAAAGTAAGCAATAAAAATGATTTACATTAATAATGAAAACATGCATAGTTATTAGTAATAAATAATAATGTTGATAACTGCTTTTTCTCAGTATTAATTTAAATTATTAGGTGTAATTGATGAAAGGCCAATTAATCGGTAATCGGCCGATTTCCAAGACCGATTAATCGGTAATCGACTTGGCTACTATCGGTGCACCCCTACTCACAGATAAGTAGTAATGCAAAACCCAGCCCTTTGAATAAGGAGAGCAACACTAGTCATTTCGACACCATCAGCCCTTGTATGAGGCCTGCCTCTGCTTTATCGTCTTGACTTTCTACTCTGTTGCTATTTAACCTACTACAAGAGCACGAGCCATGGAAAAAGAAAGGAATTACTTTCTGGCCTTTAGGGTAGTGATTTCCTCTAGTCAGGCAATCAACTGACTTTAGAAGTTAGCACCCAGTCAAAGCTCCCTTGTTGCCTCTCACATGACTAATCTCAGTAAGAGGTTTCTTTTGACCTCAGCATCCTCCTCCTGCCTGATGTGACATCCTTTATTTCATTCCTGCCTGAGAGGCAGGATTACTCCAGTGACTCGTTATCCTCACCAAACTCTTCTATGGAAACATCTCTTAGTCCTGATTTATCAATTGGTTTATCTACCATTGAGCCTAAAGTGAAGCAGCAGGAGTTGCGAATATTGGTTGAGTAGTTCCGTTGGAAGGGGAAAGCCTCTAAAACCGAGTATAAGGGTTCAGCATAGACCTCACCCCATTAATCTTGTTAACTTCTCAATGTAATTATGTCTTAAGCGTCCAGAACTCCCACGACAGGTTGTTTGAGTTAAAAAAAGTCCATCTTTGCCATGTTACAAAAACCCGGATCAAACTACGATCCCATCAACCACCACAGTCACCTCTATAGGAGACCCCGCTGTTAGTAGAGAGTTCTTAGTTTAAACATTACCTTTTTCAACTATTGACAAGTTCTTTAAGGCTGAAGAACTTGCTAGTACATAACTTCTTCAGGCACTCCCGAGTACCGCTAATGTGGATATTGCCCTCTCTCCCTTTCTTGAAGAAACAGTTGGCCTTAATTCATGGGAATCTCCAACTTTCCCCATCAGGAGAACAGACGGTGGATTCTCCCTCTCATCTACAATCCGGATTATCTCTACTTCACGACTTGCCCTTGTCGCCGGGTTATACTGCACCCAGTCAGGATTCTTGTTTGAAATCTGCTTTAACTAGCCAAAAAAGCTTCTCACAAACATATCGAAACTACCATTGCACCTTGTCCAACCAAATAAATTACTTCTATCATATATAATGGCACGATTCTTTCAGTACAACTTCCTTGGTTATATTACTCACACTTAGAGCTAATAACATTCCCGCCAGTGTGAATTATGTCTTCAAGACGATTTCTATCCTCCGTCCGAGTACCAAGATCCTCTGAAATTCTCCCAACGAGGTGAGGTGTCAGTGACTGGGAAGGAGCAGAGATTTTTGTTTACAAATTGGTCCCTCACATCCCTCCTTATCACACCCGTACATGCTGTAGCAACTATCCTTCATCTTCCTAAAGCTTACACGGTCTGCTCTACATATTTAGCTCCCAGATGTAATTATATAGGACTGATCTGTCGAGCTTCTTGAAGCATCAACCCTCCCCAGTGGTTTTTCTTGGAAAATTCAATACTCGACACCCTCATTGGGGAGACACGATTATCTCCCCTAAGGTCACCATCCTACTTCATCTTCTGACCACCTTTTCGCTCGTTTGTCTCAACTCAGGACTCTCCACATATGAGTGACTGGACACCAACATCTCATCATGTATTGATTTTCTTTTACTTTATTTATGTTTTGAATTGCTTTCATTTGCCATACTCACTTCGACTACTACCCTATCTTTGAAGAAATTAAACCATCTCCAGTACTTCCTATGTCACAATGGCGGCACGACAAAGCTGACTGGCTTGTTTTATATTTTGTAACTAAAGTATCTGTTTATTCAAGTGAAAGTGCATTTCCCGCTATATAGGACATCTTCAGCTTCTTTTCCTCGACCACTATTAAATCCATAGAGGTTCACATTCCTTGATCTTCTTCTGTCTGTCGGAGAGTGGCCAATCCCTGTTAGTCCCAGGAATGCTCATAGACAAATCAGAGAAAAGAGTAAGCTTTTTTCACAATTCAAGAAACTTCCATTTGTGAATAATAAGATTATTTATAGAGTAGCAATGGCACTACCTCGTTCCATTAACCGTCGCACGAGCAAGCAGTACTTTCGGTCTTATGGCTATTTGCGAAATCAATTTATCCTTCTATCACTCTTCGATAATGTGTTACTGATGCACTATCAGACCCTCTATCGGTCGCGGATGTTCTTGTCTAAAGCTTTGACAAACACTAGTGTTCCTAACTGCAAGAGTATTTTCAAATAATCCTCAACGCTACTTCACCTTCCGGACTTCTCCACATAACAGTATGAATACTTTCCTTACAATCGTCTTTTTACTCTCTTACAATCGCCCTTTTTACTCTCTATCGAGATCCAGATATTGTCGACATGCTAAAGATTGCTCTGGCCAGATGACTGTTACTAATATCTGTATAACTGAATCTGAATGGAAAATGTTTTCTC
This sequence comes from Armadillidium nasatum, assembly GCA_009176605.1. Classification (NCBI taxonomy): domain Eukaryota; kingdom Metazoa; phylum Arthropoda; class Malacostraca; order Isopoda; family Armadillidiidae; genus Armadillidium; species Armadillidium nasatum. Next base: position 12,936 of record SEYY01014937.1, on the reverse strand, counting down.
CACCATTTGGGAGACAGTTTATATAGTTCTGTCCCTAAACCAGCGAAAGACCCACATATTGCTGATAACTAGCGACCAATTTCCCTAATATATTTTTTTTACTTGAAAAAAAACTCCTGTGTAGGAAGGCCTACGATTTTTTTTTTTTTTTTTTTTTTTTTTTTTTTTTTTGGAAGGTATACGACACAACCTGTAGGATTGGTGTTTTCAAACTGCACTCTCTAAGAGTTAGAGGTCTCCTATCAAGCAAATATCCCGGTTCGCTGCTCTTTGGTTTTTCAAAATTTATCTTATATAAAGCTATAGCAAACGTATAAAATTCCCTTTTTATTAGTGTGGAGCTCAATTTGGCGAAGTTCGTGGACCTTTTATATTTTCGTTCTTAACTCAGATAAAAATAGTATTGCCATATAAGGGGTTGTTAAAACCTTCAGATAATTTTCTTATTTAGTTTGTATCACAAAAAACGGTATATTTTGGTGTATCGTAGTTTGTTAGATGTTTCAAAAAAAAAATTGTATTTTTTTTTTTTTTTTTTTTTTTTTTTTTTTTTTTTTTTATTTTTTTATATTATAATAATTTTTTTTAAATTGGCTTATTTAAAAAAAAAAAAAAAAAAAAAAAAAAAAAAAAAAAAAAAAAAAAATATATATAAAATATATATATATATATATATATATATATATATATATATATATATATATATATATATATATATATATATATATATATATATATATATAATAATATATACACTCGCTCTTCCATTCTGATGTAATTTTTGCTTCGTAGAATTACATTTACTATATAGAATATAAATCACTCAGATTTGTCAACCACTTCCAGTTAGTTTAGGACAGCGTTTCACAACTTGAGTGTCGTGACCTCCAGGGATCTTGATCGCATATACGGAGGGTCGTAGTGGGTCAAAAAAAATAAAACATCTAATGTACGAAAAAGCCTTTTCAAGTCCTTTCATAAACTTCGTTTACATTAAAATGTAAACAAAAATTATCCTTAAATAAATTCGTTAGTTTTAAATTATTTATGAATGAATATTGAAAAACTTAAATTTTTTTTTTACAAAATAATTGTTGTGAATATTTTAAATTAATCTTCCGTTGCGTAAATATCAAAATTTATAATTTCGAATTTGACAGCTGCCAGACATATCAACCGTACAATAAATATCGCAATCTGCACTCTAGAATTTGACATCTGCCAGGCATAAGAGGTAATTAAGGGGTCGTGAGGTTAACTTTGTTTTGGCATTTTTGGGGCGTCGCGAGGGTTAATTTGTTGAGAAACACTGGCTCAGGAGGATCTCCGGTGTTTTACTCTAAGTCCCGTGTAGTGATTTCAAATTAAAAAAAATTTTTTTTACCAAAGCTTTTGATCCAAATTTTATTGATCTTAGGATATTAGGTGTTAATATTTACCTTTTACCTGAAATTAACAAAATAGAATCATTTACTTTTTATTTACTTTCAGAGTAGACCCATTTCAACTACAATAACATTGTATTCATCAGATATCCATGTAAGTATAAGTATTTTAACAGTTTGAATTCAAAATAGTGTAATTGTTGCAGATGAAATTTTTTGATAACTTTCATCAGTTTTCAGTTTTTATACATGTTTCATACTTAAATCAATCTGATTGCATATATATATATATATATATATATATATATATATATATATATATATATATATATATATATATATATATATATATATATATATATATATATATATATATATATATATATATATATTTAAAGTATTGGAATAGGTTAGGTAATATAAGATACTAGTAGGGGCCTCGAGGAATTGGTAGTATCCTCAGGAAGTGGAACCTACCATAAAGCGTCATATTTCGTGTATGTGAGTGAGTGAATGAAGTCAAAAGTGATGGCTGAAAGAAGGGGAGCTACTAAGATACTGAAAGTGGGAACGTTAAATGTAAGGGGAGTGAATAAAGAAGAGAAGAGAGAAGAAGTAGGAATAGTGATGAAGGAAAAGGGATTTGATGTGTTGGCATTGACAGAAACGAAATTGAAGGGTAATGGGGAAATACCCTTTGGGAAGTACAAAGGTATATACGCAGGTGTAAATGAGAGGGTTAGAGCAAGAGAGGGAGTGGCAATGGTTATGAAAAATGTGTGGTGGAGTTATGTGAAGGGGAGTGGCAGTATAGGAGCCAGAATAGCTTGGGTACGTTTAAGTGTACGGAGGGAGTACTGGGTTTTTATTTGTGCTTATGCACCGGTAGGGACCGACCGGGGTTTTCTAAAATTTGTAAAGAGGTCAAAAGCACTGAAATTTAAGGTTAAGAAAATAGATATAAGGTTTATTTAATTGTAAGGAAGGAGTAGAATAGCCAACATTCACTTAAATTAATGATTATATGCATTTTCTCCAAAAAAAAAAAAATCAAAAAATTACAGTTAAAGTTTAAAAAAGTACAAAAATTAAAAACAAATAATTTTCTAATTTAATAGTTATTCAAAGGTTTACTTAAGTAAGACCCTAAGGTAAAGTTTGAAAAAAATGTAAGATATGAAATTATCAATTTAACCTGTATTATACATATCATTGTTATTTTTATTGCCATGTATCAAACTTGTATCATTAGCTGCATTATTTAAAAATTATTATTTTGTTTATACTTTCAGTCAATATGGCTAAAAGATCATTCTGCAGTATTTGAATACTTTACAATGTTTCAGGATAGGCTCGAAATAGCTAAATGTTAACATCTGCAGTCAGAAAATTAGAAGAGAACCTCCGGGTGCTACAAGTAAAAGAATTTCAACCAAATCTTTTTGGAGTATCTAAAATCAAAACACAAAGATGAACATTCACTAGCAGAAAAGGAGCGATCAAAAGAAACAGAAAAGAAAAAAAATCTTAATTTTCTTATATTTTGTTTGAAATTTTTTTTTTTTATTATTTGACTGATTGAGCTGAAATTTTCAAAGTATGTGAATTTTTTCACGAAGTTCTGAGTTGATTTCGAGCATTTTTTGAGTCTATAACGGTTTGAAACTTATTTGGACCCAAAGTTGAAAAAAATGAATAACTCGATCAAACCACTGGTCCACATAAGCTGAAAATTTAAGCTGAATACCTTTGCCAATTTCTTGCATTGGTGGGAATAGGTTTTTGATAAATCAAATTTTTTTTAGAAAAAAGTTATAAGGAGAAATTTTTTTTAAAAAATAGTACCCTTGTAAAAAATTATTTTAAAAAAAACGCTACCTAAATTTTTTTTTTATTTGTGAATATTGTTTAGAAGAGGGCAGGGCAACAATATTTATTTAGTGCATATTTAAATGCTCTTTTGTTTGAAGCGAGATATAGTCTCTCAAACTTTGGGAATTTTTGAAATTTGGCCAAAAATGGACCTTTTTGAAGGCTATATCTCAAAACAACGAATCTCATCGAATAAGTACATAGGAATTTGTAGCCCCACCCCTCCTCTATACACACAAAAAATAAAAATAATGTTTTTTTTTTTTTTTTAATTTTGTCTTGGATTTTTTTAGTTCAAAAAAATTTTCTTTTCTAGATAGTTGGTCAGTTTTTGGCTTATAATTTTTTCTATAACTCTGGGAACAAAAGTCTATTAGAGACTTTTGTATCCCATTTAATTTTGAATAAATAGTCCAATTTTTAGCTCATTCTAAAAAGTGGTTTGGCACCGCCATTCAAAAAAAAAAGGGTAAAATTTCAACAAAAAAAAAATAATAAAAAAACTTTTAAACCGTAATAGACTCGGAAAAACGCTAGAAATGGACTTTCCTTACCGGTAAAATATCTATATAACAAAGTTTCAGCAGAATCGGCTGAAAATTTTAAAAAAAAGAAAATTTAAGTATAATTTGCCATTTTTAACCCCGGCCGGCAACCCCGGTTTTCCCTGATTTTTGGCCGGGGCGGGGGCCCCGGTCGGTTCATATGCACCGGTAGTGGGAACAAATGAAAGGGGGAGAGAGGCATTCTGGGAGAGTCTGAGTGAGTGTGTGGGGAAATTTGATAATGGAGATCATATATGTTTGTTGGGAGACCTGAATGCGAGGGTGGGTAATAGAAGTGTGAAAAGAATAGTAGGACCCTTTGGGGTAGAAGGTGTGAATGAAAATGGGACTGAATTAATTGGATTGCGTGCTGCAAGAAGAATGATGATTGGTAATACATGGTTTATGAAGAAAGATATTCACAAGTATACATGGGTGAGTGGGGTGAATGGGGAGAAGGGACTGCTGGATTTCGTATGTGTGAGATGGGAAGAGAGGAGTAGATTATTAGATGTAAATGTATTAAGAGAAGCAGCCATGGGTATATCTGACCATTATTTAGTTGTAGCGAGGGTCAAAGTTAAAGGAGGTTGGGAGAAAGTAAACGTGAGAAAGAGGGTGGTGGAGGTGGTGCTGGTAGAAATGTTGGAAGAAGAGGAAAATAGAGATGATTACATAAGACGAATAAGAGAGAACTGGAGAGAGGCATTGAGGAGTGAGGTGGAGGATGTTGAAGAGGAATGGAATAAATTGAAGATAGCTTTAGTGGAGGTTGCGAGAAGTGTGTGTGGGGTGAAGAAAATAGGGAATGGGAGGCGGAAAGGGAGTGAATGGTGGAATGAAGATTTGGAGAATATGGCGAAAAGAAAGAGGGACGCCTTTAACAGGTATCTGGGTACAAAGGAGGCACTAGATTGGGAGGAGTATAGGGAGAGGTGTAGGGAGGTGAAAAGAGAGGTCAAGAGGGTGAAAAGAAAGGTAGAAGAGGAGTGGGCCAGAAAGTTAGCAGAAAATTTTAAGGAAAGAAATAAAATGTTTTGGAAAGAGGTAAATAGGGTGAGAAAAGGAGGGGAAGAGAGGGGTAGAGGGAGTGAAAGGGGAAGATGGAGAAATATTACAGGGAGAGAAGGATGTTGGAGAAAGATGGAAAATGTATTTTAGTGAATTGCTGAACGAAGGGATAGAGATTAGTAATAGGGGAGGGATAGAAAATGATGGAGAAGTAGTTAGCGAAGATCAGGAGAGAAATATTAGTAAAGAGGAGGTGGAAGTAGCAGTGAGAAAGGTAAAGAAAGGAAAATCAGCAGGAATGGATGGTATATACGGAGAAATGATAAAAGAGGGACCTAGAGAGTTGATTGACTGGTTGGTGAGATTATTTAATGTGTGCTGGAGAGAATGGAGAGTGCCTCAGGAGTGGCAGGACTCCTGCATTGTACCTATATACAAAGGAAAAGGTGATAAGATGGTTTGTAAAAATTATAGGGGGATCAGTCTGCTGAGCGTGATAGGAAAGATTTATGGGAAGGTGTTAGTGAAGAGAATGAAAGAATTGACAAGTGAGGGAATGGGTGAGGAACAAGGGTTTTTTAGGGAGGGTAGGGGATGTGTGGACCAGGTATTCACACTGAGATTGATTGCAGAGAAATTGCGTGAAAAAATAAAATGGGGTATGTATGTTTTCTGGATTTGGAAAAAGCATATGATAGAGTATGCAGGAGAAAGTTATTTGAAATATTAATGGAAAGGGAGTTGAAAGGGAAATTACTAAAGGGGGTGAAAGCTTTTTATGCGAATTGTAGATCAAGAGTGAGGGTGAAGAGGGAACTTTCTGATTGGTTTAGCATAGGAGTGGGACTGAGACAGGGGTATGTAATTTCGCCATAGTTGTTTAATCTATTGATGGATGGTGTAGTTAGACAAATGGAGAGGAAAGGGTATTAGGTTGAGAAATATGGAGGGTGAATGGGATGTGAATGTTTTACTTTTTGCAGATGATGCGGTGTTGGTGGCAGAATCTGGAGAAAAGTTGAGAATACTTGTGAGAGAGTTTGAGGGGAAATGTTCAAACATGAGATTGAAAGTTAATCCAGCGAAGAGTAAAGTTATGAGGATTGGAGGTGGGGATGAAGAGATGTGGAGGGAAGTATGGGGGGGTGTAGAATTGGGGGGAAGGAAACTTGAGGAGGTGAATGAATTCAAATATCTAGGAATGTTGGTGGAAGGTAAGGGTGGGACAAAAAAAAGAAATAAAGAATAGAGTGGTAGAGGGAATGAAAGTGTTGGGGGGTCTAAGAGAAGTATGGACGAAAGGAAATATTTCAAAAGAAATAAAGATAAGAATGTTTGAATGTATGTGTTTACCTTCTATAATGTATGGGTGTGAAACATGGATGTTAAGTGCTAGAGCGAGGAAAAGTTTGAATGTCTTTGAGATGAAAGGTTTGAGAGCGATATGTAAATTGAGAAGGATTGGATAGGATTAGAAATGACAGAAGAGAGATGTGTAAATGGAACAGGGGTTTAGTTGTTAGAGCGGAGGAGGGTGTGCTAAAATGGTTTGGACATGTGTGTAGAATGAATGAGGACAGAATGGTGGGCAAGGTACTTAGATCAGAGGTGGATGGTGGTCGGGGGAGGGGAAGGCCAAAGTGGAGATGGATGGATGGAGTGAGAGAGATTTTGGGTAGAAGGAATTTGAATTTAGAAGAGGGTAGAAGACTTGCGGAGGACAGAGTGAGATGGAGGGCGGTGGTGAAAGGGTTGAAAGATAAGAATGGGTATGTTTGTAAGGGAATTGTGACGGGCACCACCCCACGAAAGTGGGAAAGGTGATAGCGAAATAAATAAAAATAAAAAAAAAAAAAATATATATATATATATATATATATATATATATATATATATATATATATATATATATATATTATATATATATATATATATATATATATATATATATATATATATATATATATATATATATATATATATATATATATAGTTATTAGATCCAACAGCAGAGGATGAGAGTGAAGGTAATGGCGAAATCACCTTGGTTCTTAAGGATTCTAATACTTTAGGTCTTACTCACAAATCAGGAGGGCAAATGGTAACTCCGGATAACCTTCAGAAATTTATGGATCTTGCTAAAAAGAGGGTTAAAGAACTCACAAAAATAATGAATAAGGCTTTTAAAACTTAAATTATTATTGATGTGTAAAGGAAAGATAATTCGAATCATTAAGATATTTATTTTCTTAAACCCTATGCAAGGCAAATATATATATATATATATATATATATATATATATATATATATATATATATATATATATATATATATATATATATATATATATATATATATATATATATATATATATATATATATATATATATATATATATATATATTGACAAAAAGGTAATTACCTACTAATTCATGCTTTGAGAGTCACTTTAATATAACAAAAAATTGAAGATTTCATTTCTTAAGTCACTAAATTTAAACATTACATTAAAACTTGAAAATTTACTTTTGAGATATACCTTAAGGAGAGTACAATTGGATAAAGTGTTAAATTTTACGACTTTTGCTTTAAAAGAAAAGATTTAAAATGAAAAAGTATGAATTGCTAAAATATTAATGATGGTATTTATTTTTTTAATTTAATTTTCATTTTAGTGGCATTGTATTTTAAGAAATCTATCTTTTGGTTAAATTATGCTCGGTAAATATTTTAATAAAGGATTGTTTTATAAAACGAAGATACAAATGTTTGAATTATTTGGAAAATATATTAATAGGCCAAGTAACAAGTTTCGGTAGAATCGTTATAATGCTTAGTATTATGCGGGGGTAAAAGGATGTTTCTAGGTGGTGAGAAGAATTTGAAATGTTGCTCGAAGAACTTTTAATAGAGGTAACGAGATACACGAATTACCTTTAACTTTATGCCCTCATAAAGACTACCAGCATACGAGATAATTAACATCCAAAGTAATCTCTGGAATTACTATCTACATATGCCTCCTTATTAGAGAAACTAATCGCACTTGCAATTTAGACTTGAATTTTGGTTACGTTACTTATTCCTCTAAAAAGAAAGTTCTCGGCTTAAAACAAATACCCTATTTTAATATTACAATTTTTTCATGAAATAAGAACTTTTATTGACTACAGATTTGGGCATCCAACAAAGTAACTTCAAAGCCTATTATTATCCAAAAGCTCTAGCACCTTCCCAATGAAGATAATTTAAATGTACAGTCGTCAACAGAAGTTCGTTCCTATTAGGCTGGAAATAAATATTTATATAAAATGGAGATCATTTCATAAAATCTCTATTTTGAATAAAAAGAAAATAAAAACATTCAGCGGGGCTTAATTGAACTGTGATTGGCTGAACCTGAAATGATCTCCATTTTATATAAATATTTATTTCCAGCTTAATAGGAACGAACTTCTGTTGACGACTGTACATGCACAGAAATAATTCCAAAGTATTAAACTGAAAGAGCATTTCTGGTTTGTTATTTTAAAACTCTCCCAAGTTTGTGTTTTCTACCCAAAGCAAATTCTAAAAAACCATCTTCGAGTAGTTAATGTTTTCTGATCACGTATATATATATATATATATATATATATATATATATATATATATATATATATATATATATATATATATATATATATATATATATATATATATATATATATATATATATATATAAATGGTAACTAATGCTACTTAAATGAAAACATTGAAAGTAATTTTCTATAAAAACGTAAAATAATTAATTTAATTTTGTAGAACAGTTTGTTTATTGAAGTAATTTCAATTATAGTAATCACCACAATTCTTTAACTGCTCGTTTGGTAAAATGAACAAAAAATGACTTGTACCATTTTGTTTTTAACACTTTATTTACAATATAAAATACTTAAAATAATACTTTTAAACATTTAATATCATTTCTAGAAGAAAAATAAATTTGTACCAAAAATAAAAGCCTCAATTAATTAATTTACTATATATATATATATATATATATATATATATATATATATATATATATATATATATATATATATATATATATATATATATATATATATATATATATATATATATATATATATATATATATATATATATATATATATATTAAACCAATAAACTATTAAAACATCAACAAAAACAAAGCTATATAAACACAAAAAGAACTTAAAAAGCTTCAGTAAAGTTAGAGAAAAATAATAATAATCTAAATCTAACCTGATCACGTCGTTTTTTTTTTTTTAAAGGAAAATATTCACCTAAATAGAAGACCATAAACCTGATGAATTAACGAAAGACTAGTTACTGAATTAAGTAATACTACTACTGCTACTATTGCTTATTAAAATAATAATCTGACGTTTTCTTGTGGATGGAATTTAGCACTGCTAATATAAAGAACTATTCTACTCCTCTGAAAACTATATGAAGTCCTGTTCCTCAGTAGGGAGTCATATCTCTTAAGTGTGTGTGTCAACTATACTTATGGTATAATTCTGATCACTAAAGAGAATGGCAGAGAGCACGAATTGGCAATTAAAAAACTGATAATCAGGCAAATTATCACTGCTGAATAAACAGATAAATACTTTTACAGAGAAATCTACATATACCATAAAACATGGTGCATGTTTCCCAACTATTATAAATATATATAAAGAGTACGTATTATCGAGTCCAAGTCTATTTCAACAGTAGAGTTGGGGCCAGGGAAACGAGTCTTTTCAATAGAGAGAGAGAAAAAAAAAAAAACGTTAAGAAGAAGTCAGATGGAGTTACTCAGAAATTTTATATATGCATTTGGCATAAGTTTTAAGGGAACGATATAATTGAGGTATATGATAAGACTGTGTTTGTAGATTTATATTTATATATTACGGAACAAAAGGATGTAAAATTTTATTCTCGCTGGTCTCGAGTCTTATTACCTTGTTTCATGATTAAAAATTGTCGATAAGAATCTTCAGAGACCCAAGTCAATGATATTCAGTGGGCAGGCTCTTATTATAATATAAGGCAATACGAGCGGTAACCACTTAAATTCTCTTTAGATAATATAAGGACAAGAAGGAAAGAAATTTGCATGAAAAGTGACTAGTAGATGAAGGGGGTATATATATATATATATATATATATATATATATATATATATATATATATATATATATATATATATATATATATATATATATATATATATATATATATATATATATATATATATATATATATATATATATATATATATATATAACCTGACCATTGTGTGTAATACAAAGTAGAAACTGACTGAAAACTTAACTTGCAGAGTTCGAGTCGTGATACACAATTAGAAAGTTGAGAGCTTTCCTGCAGGGTAACATACTCATCAAAAATATCACCGACTTTTCAAAACAATGGGGTGCTTATATATATATATATATATATATAATGATTGCCAATGCAAAAATATTTATAAATTTATACGATAATCACAAATCGTCCGATTTCTTAATTCCTAATATCAAATTCTAAAATTAGGAATACATACAAACCATGAATGGTTATGACATCCTATTATATATATATATATATATATATATATATATATATATATATATATATATATATATATATATATATATATATATATATATATATATATATATATATATATATATATATATATATATATATATATATATATATATATATATATATATATATATATATATATATATATATATATATATATATATATATATATATATATATATATATATATATATATATATATATATATATATATATATATATATTATATTGATGATATTTAGGAGGGATAACAAAAAACCTAGTTAATATTTGTGCCATTTTAAGATTATTATTATTATTATTTGTAACATACAAGTATGGGCACCCATGACGTGACACGCAACGGGAAAGACTTAGAGATAGAACCAGTCTCAAAATGTATCGATAAAGTTTGTAATGTTAGACCATCCGAGAATGCTCAATACTTATTTGAGAAAACATTGAAATAGGCTGTAGTTGAGGACAATTATGTAATATACATAATTTGCGCATGGAAACAGTAGTTACGATGATTGACGGTCATGTATACGTTTAGGTAGAGTATATGGAAAATTTTCGTTATCAAAGTTCTGAGAAAATTATATAATTTTACAGAGCCTTTACTATTTGTATCCCCTATTTGTGTGGACTGTTAGGCTTTAGGCTGGTGTTAAAATAATAATGATAAAGGATTTTGAGAGAGGAAGTGTCACCTATCAAAGTAAAGGTTCATGGAATAAAATTGTGAAAAAGTGAGAGCCAAATCTAATAATGAACCTCATATTAAATATGGGAAATGTATCAGTGGTACCCCAGGTACTCTGATGAATGAATATCTTCCGATCAATTTCTTTAACATCTAAATATGCTACAGTATTTCTGCATGTACTACAGTATTTCTACAAAAGTGTGAGGAGAGTATCTGAATACGGTAAAGGTAAAAACGGTGCGAGGATACACTAATAATTTTTATGCAAATAGAAAATTAATAAACAATGTAATTTTCAAGCAGAAAAGTGTGGCCACTATTCTCATGTTAAAAAAAAAAAAAGATATTTACTATGTGTTACTCACATACTACCAATGGCATGCAATTATTTTATGAGATAAAATGTTTCGAACTCGCACAACAAAAAGAATTTAAAACAATTTCAGATTGCAAAGCACTGAAAAATCACAGACCTTTGATAAGTCTGAAAGTAAGGCCATAACTACGCAGGAGCTGGTTATTTGCGTATTTTCTCAGCACATTTAACATTTGGGTTGATAAATTTTTTAAATACAAAATATTAAGTCGATATCCTATTGTGAAAGACTTAAGAATTTTTCCTTGAAAAAAACTGAAAGTGAAGTGATTGAGCCCATATCTGTGGCCAATTTCTTCACATAAAGTTCTTTAATAACATTTGATTTGTGAATTCTGATGGTGGGCCTTTCCATCACTTGTTCAAATCTGAACTCTTGATAATGCTTAAAACCCATTTAATATCTCTTAACAATTTGGAAATCGAAGTGATTAATTAATAGGAAAGTAGGAAAGGAATAAAAGATATCATGAAAGCGAGAAAAAAAATTTAAAATTTAAATATTTTAAAGTTTAGTAAAAGAAACAACTAATCAAAACAAAAAGAAATCGTACTGTATCAAGGGTGTGTAGAAATTAACCAATAATTTAAACTTTTAAAAAGTTAATTCAAAAGCTCATTATTAAACAATAATGACTAAGAATGAACCACTCCACATTAAAAATTTATAGTATTTCTAAAAGAGAAAAGGCGCATGCTGAGTGGAACCATTATTTTTACAATATTAGGCGAGATAAAGGGGTAGTTTAAGCACTGACAACTGTGCATAGGATTACATTTACAGATGAATAATAATAATAATAATAAATTGGCACGGTACAGGACTGGCACAATAATAATCATAATATTGCATAGTAACAATAGCTATCTAACTTTTAACCTTAATTTATACCTATCAAAATAAGAAAAATTTCTTCCTAAGTGGTTTTCCTATCTAGAATGTGCAGCTTTCATTATCGAGTGAGTTTGGCAATAATATGATCAGAGAAAAATTACTGACAATATTTGCTCTCTCTTCATTAGTAAGGTAGAGTTTTCCTTGACCAGGAATACAAACTAGAATACCAAAGTTAATTCCAAAAGCACTCAATAATAATTAATAATAATAATAATTAATAATAATAATAATTTCTCCCATTTACATACATTTTAAAATAAATGAACTTTGGGAATAATAAGTCTCCTATATCCATTCAAGACGACTTCTAATTGGGATATGAAGCAGCAGTGGCAGGATTAATAATTAACATTCCAGAGATGTTTAAAAAAAAAATTCTACTTTTACAAAAAACTTCTAAATTCCATTATATATACATATATATATATATATATATATATATATATATATATATATATATATATATATATATATATATATATATATATATATATATATATATATATATATATATATATATATATATATATATATA
>SEYY01014936.1:0-21304 GCA_009176605.1 Armadillidium nasatum | reverse complement strand
ATATATATATATATATATATATATATATATATATATATATATATATATATATATATATATATATATATATATATATATATATATATATATATACGACGATATATATATATATATATATATATATATATATATATATATATATATATATATATATATATATATATATATATATATATATATATATATATATATATATATATATATATATATATATATATATATATATATATATATATATATATATATATATATATATATATATATATATATATATATATATATATATATATATATATATATATATATATATATATATATATATATATATATATATATTATATATATATATATATATATATATATATATATATATATATATATATATATATATATATATATATATATATATAGTAATGGATTGGATGTCATATTTTCTAATTTGCGGAGGCGGAGGCGGATGTTGAATTTTGGAGAAGTGCGGATGCGGATGCGGATATTGAATTTTCGAAAGTGCGGATGCGGATGTGCGGATGCGGAAGTTGAATTTTCGAAATGCGGATGCGGATACTGATGCGGATGTTAAATTTTCGAAGATGCGGATGCGGATGCGGATGTTAATTTTGATGCGGATGCGGATGCCATCATATATATATATATATATATTATATATATATATATATATATATATATATATATATATATATATATATATATATATATATATATATATATATATATATATATATAAATAAAAATATAATCGTCTTCCCCCAGGAAAGACTTTCGTCCTGTCAGTGGGATCTTTCGAGGAAGATCCTTGGGTTACACGGGCCCACGGTGGATACCGCTGGCTGGGCCAGGCCTATCGCGGATGCCGGAGATTATTCCCATCAGTGGCAAGAGCACACCACTGTATATATATATATATATATATATATATATATATATATATATATATATATATATATATATATATATATATATATATATATATATATATATATATATATATATATATATATATATATATAAAGCAACGCAAAACACTTTATAAAACAATAAAAAGTAAAACACTAAGATACTTTAACAAAGAGTTAAAATGAAATTTAACCGTAATAGAGTTAAAAAAGAGCATAACATTTCAATGCTCTTAACCTTGCTCCTTCAGATGCCTCTAGAAGACAAATGAAAATAAAAAGGCTTTTAGCCAACGAACTAATGAAGGAAGAGTCAGGGGCAGAAAATCAAACAAAAGGGACGAAATCACAAAAACAGACAAATCAGTTCAAATAGACAAACGAATCCAAACACATCCACATCTAGTCCACGCACGAACATACACGCACACGTTCAAAACACACACACACACACACATATATATATATATATATATATATATATATATATATATATATATATATATATATATATATATATATATATATATATATATATATATATATATATATATATATATATATATATATATATATATATATAATATATTATACAAAACATAGACCCACATAAAAAAGGCAAAAATCCAAAGGATCACAAAAACTAAGAAAAAATTCAACAAAAATAGGGTAAGACGATCAACGGTGTCGGAATAGTCTTCAAAAAAACATGTAAAATTGTCCAAATCGAAAAATCCCGCAGAAAAATTAAAATTATCTTTATAAATTTTAAAAAGGAAAATTCAACCAATCTATGGATTCAAATTTACTTATAACAATACTTCAGAGCTAATGTTTGTTAAAGCAGAAACTCAGAATTCACCACGAGGAGATGAATGTACATTGAGTTCCACCCATCCTAACCCAACCTCTCTGCCTTTGGGAATATGATTGATTACGTTCTATAATTTTTTTTAGACTCAAATTTTGGGATTTTAAACCTAAAGTGGAGTCGTGAGCGGATGAATCCACCTCTAGACTGTACTCCAACTACACTAGTAGAAGCTTCTGTTACTCCTCTTATACGTTTTTCCATTGCTTGTGTATGACAAGTGTAAAGGTGGGATTAATGCTTCAGGCTTTTTACCAGTTTCTGTATACTCTCTAATTTTGTCACTTTCTATTGTCATTGTTAATGGAGGGAGGGGTGTGGGTTCGGTCAATTAAACCGTTAGCCAGTTAATCATTTTATAATAGTTCTTAAAATCAAAAATAAGTTCTTTTATTTGAATACACGATTTTTTCCTATTGACAATTTTTGTGTTTGAGCTTTTAATATCCTTTTCCATCCTAATTTCTGAATGTGCTATAAATCATCATGAACAATGCCGATAAGGATATATTCTGCGTTAGTCTGGAAGAAATTTTTTGGAAAGAACTTTTTTATTTATTAATTTAATTCTCTGTGACATGGATCGAAAAAAGTTATCATTTGAAAAAAATGTTGGACCTTCGTTCTTTTATGTTGATGAAAAAATATTTAGATCGGAAAGGTTTATCCGCCTGTCTTTACTTAGAAGTTAAAAATGAAAATAATTTTTAATGATAGAAAGAAATGCATATAAAACTTTTTTGAGCTTCTTTTTTTATTTATTTAATAATAAATTTATTTATATATAATAATATATATATATATATATATATATATATATATATATATATATATATATATATATATATATATATATATATATATATATATATATATATATATATATATATATATATATATATATATATATATATATATATATATATATATAGAGATGGATAGATAGATAGATAACGTCCTTTATGATTTTTACGCTTGGAAAATAACGTCTCATCTATTTGAAAAGTGAAGTCATGTCCTCCAATTGGCTCAGAAGTTGACACTGAATTGGCACAAACCTAGAGAAAATAGTTTTATGTAAATCGTGAGCTAGCAACCTAACCTAACCTAATCAAAAAAATAATTTATTATCAATAGCAATTTTGTATTTCTGAAAACATCTCACTGCATCAGTTTCATTTAAAATATTCTTATGAAACCAACAGAAATTATATTCACAATTCATTTTCAACGATCCACATCTTTAACATTAAATCGAGAATTTGAGTGAAATAAACTAATTTTAAATTTTCTTTTGCAAAAATTACTTGCGTGAAGCGCAAAAAAATGTAAAAAAGACGTATTTTTAAATTAATAATAAAATTACAATCAAATACCAATCTTTCCGATCTAAATATTTTTTCATCAACATAAAAGAACAAAGCACCAAAATGTTTTGGCCCTTAATGAGACAAGAGTTCTTTTTTTATTGTAAACCAAACTGGTACATAAACTTTCATGAAAAATAGTACAACAACATGCCTAGTTTTTGATGCCTGTCTGTTTGAAACATAAAGACGAAGGAATCTATTTGCTGTTGTAAGTAATGAAGAATGTGACATCATACCTGGACTGCGGGAAGAAGGCTCTGATGAACAATTACCATTCGATATCACTCTGTAGATATCCTGCAAATATATCTGGTCCATGCCCAACTTATCATTATTAATCTCAATGGTGGGAGATAAAATTAATTTGAAGTCTACAATCTGAAGTTTTTCACATTCGTTTAATTTTTTTTCCAAGTGGCCCAGTAAATTCCACTTGGTCGGTTGTTTTTCTATCTAATTCTTCTATTATATGTCGAAGTGATAGTTCATTACCATAGAGAAGGCATATGAACCAGTGAGCAGACCTCTGCAATTTTTTTTCAACCATGCTAATCACTCCACCCTTTTCTCCTGTGTTCATTACCGCACCATCATCGCCTATAACTACAATATCTTCGGCGCTAATGTTCTTCGTTTCTAACAGAGTGAATTCTCCTGATGCATTAACAGCAGAAGAACCTATTGCAGGAATAAAGTGCCCTATGTATTCTGAGTCTTTCTCTTGAACAACAATTATATGCTTTTCTTACTTACTTACTCCTTTCTTACTTTTTATTATATGCTCTTCTTTGTATGTTTTATCTTATTTATTCCTTCTGTAGTTTCGTTTTATCTTTACACCCGTCAAAAAAATGCTTCTCAAGTGTCGTGTTATCATGTCTTGATGTTGCAAAGAGTGAATCTTTTTCTAGCTCTTATGATCTAAAATTTTTCGCTCTCCTTTATCGAACCAACGTCTTGAAACAAAGACGATGAATTAAAAGAAGCAGCTCTGTCTGAAACACCAGTGCGGTCACATTCCTCAGCAGTTGTTTGATGTTTTATTAGATTTTTTGTCCAATTTTATATCAACAGACAATGATGATGCTAAAGTTAAATTATCATCACCAGAAGATTGCGTTTCTGTTTCAAAGTTCTCAATATATTTTAGAATATGATTGTTTTTTTTCGCGTTCAGTTATTCCATGAATTTCTCACGTTTATGTTGATAACATTGCAGCATCTGGTTTATCCGTATTACCGAAAAAAGTTAGAGTTGAAGCTAAATACCACAGGTCCACTAGTCTGTTACAAACAACAGGTACAGTATTCTTAAATATGGGTTCTTTATTAGATGATTTAAATTCCAACGACAAAGACTCGATGCTCTACCGCTGAGCTATCCACGATCTCAAAAAAGATAATTAAATAATATCTTAAAAAGGAACGATAGAGGGAACAACAGGATGAAAACCTGATCCTTGACGGGAGCTCGTATGCTTGAAACTGTTCTTGAAACGATCTTTTTTGGGATCGTGGATAGCTCAGCGGTAGAGCATCGAGTCTTTGTCGTTCTCAGTCGCAACAGGCGGTGGTTCGACCCCAGAGTAGGATTCCCAAAAAAAGTTTCTATTTTCTCTTTATACATATTTACTGATGCGTTTATAGCATTGTAATTAAATAATATATATATATATATATATATATATATATATATATATATATATATATATATATATAATATATATATATATATATATATATATATATATATATATATTCTTCAACAACATCTCATCTCTTGTTCTTAACTGAAACTCAGGTGTCTAATTGCTCTGACAACAAACCCTACTCTGTTTCCTCCTACTGTCTTATCCTCAATTTTCAGCCAAAGGCGGATGTTGCGCATACCTGCACAATGATGTTGTCTGTTCTTGTGTCTCTAATTTTTAGTCTTCTGAATTTTCTACTTTATGGCTTAAACTTTTTTGCAACTCTAAAACTAAACTCATTTGTTCTGTCTACTTGTCTCCTAACTCTACAGACTATCCAAAATTCTTCGACTATCTTAACTCCAAAATAGAACACATTCTTTCTTCTTCTCCTTTCTCTGAAATCATCATATTAGGTGATTTCAATGCTCAGCACCGTCAATGTCTTTCATCTAGTTCTCATGATCCAGCTGGTGAACCTGCCTATCAATTTTCTATTGAAAACAACCTTGAGCAGTTGTGCATCTCCCTACCCGTATCACTGACCGTCTTAGTGATAAACCCAACCTTATAGTGTAAAACTCTTTCCTCCTCTGGGTTCATCCGATCATTTTCTTATCTCTGTATCTTGTTCTGTCTCTTCAAGTCTTCCACAAGAACGGCCCCCAACTTCGGCGAGGAAACGTTTCTGGTATTTCGGTGCCACTAACTGGTCTGACTTGCGGTCATACTTTTCTGATTTTCCATGGAATGATTACTGTTTCCGTGGGAGGGGTTCCTCGGAGTGTGACGAGCGCATAACGGAGGTGATTCTCTCTGGCATGGAGGCGTACATTCCATATTCTTTCACTTCTACTAAACCTAACAAACCTTGGTTTAATTCTGCTTGTTCTCGTGCTATTTGCCGCAGGGATGCTGCTTTCAGGGAATACCGTCGTCTTCAAACTACAGAAACTCCCGCAACTTATATTTCATCCCGGAATCGAGCAAAATCTATTCGAGATACTAAAAACTCTTTTCTCCGTAGAAAATTCAATAATCTTTCTTTCAATCCTCTTTCCCTCGCCCTTTTTGGCATTTTACAAAAAATGTCAACTCTAACTTTGCTTCTTCCTCTTTCCCTCCTCTAGTATCTTCTGACGGTTCAACTGCCGTTTTGTCTTCCTCTAAAGCTGAACTCTTTGTTCAACTTTTGCCTTTAATTCAACCTTAGACGATTCCGGAGGTGTTCCTACTCCTTCAACCCCCTCTAACTCTTTTATGCCTAAAATTGTAATTTCTTCTAACGATGTAATTTCTGCTCCAAGTTTAACACTAAGAAGGCATACAGTCCTGATGGTATCCCTCCAGTGGGTCTCAAAACTTGTGCTTCCGAGCTTGCACCCTGCCTTAGTAAACTATTTCGCCTATGTCTTTCTACTTCATCCTTCCCTTCTTGCTGAAAACAGGCGTTCATTCAGTCTGTGCAGAAGAAGGGAGACCCATCTCAACCCTTTAACTACCGTTCAATTTCTTTAACCTCAGTATTTTCTAAAGTTTTCGAATCTATCCTTAACAGGAAGATTTGAAAACATCTCAATTCTACTAATCTTTTCTCTGATCTCCAGTATGGCTTTCGAAAGAAACGCTCTACTGGTGATCTTCTTTCCCTTCTGTTTGACTCTTGGTCTTTCGCTCTTCGGCATTTCGGTGAATCTTTTGCTGTGGCGCTGGACATATCGAAAGCTTTCGATACAGTCTGGCACAAAGCTTTGATTTCCAAACTTCCCTCTTCCGGAATCTATCCTTCTCTCTGATTTCCTTTCTGGTCGTTCTATAGCTGCTGCTGTAGACTGCTACCGTTCATGCTATAAATCAATTAATAGTGGCATTCCTCAAGGATCTGTCCTATCCCAACACTATTTCTGCTTTTCATTAATGACCATCTCTCTGTTACTTCATCTCCTATCCACTCCTATGCCGATGACCCCACCCTTCATTACTCTTTTCATTTTGAAAGGCGCCCTTCCCAACAACAGTTAACAGAAGCAAGGAGGGTGGCCTTGGAGCAACTGACCTCTGATTTATCTCTGATTTCAAATTGAGGCAGAGAAAACATGGTCGTTTTCAATGCCTCAAAAACTCAATTCCTCCATCTCTCTACTCGACACAATCTTCCACACAACTATGATATCTTCTTCGAAAACACTCAACTCAAACCTTCATCTGTTCTCAATATTCTCGGAGTTTCTTTTACTCGTGATCTTTCTTGGAAAGATCACATTATTTCTCTTTCTAAACAAGCTTGTAAGAGGTTGGGTGCTCTAAGACACCTTCGTGTTTTTTTTACGCCACCCCGGTTGCTTGCTCTGTATAGGGGTGTTGTTCGCCACTGTATGGAGTACGCCTCTCACATCTGGGGTGATTCCACACATACAGCTATTCTCGAAAAGGTGGACTCTAGGGCTTTTCGTCTCATCAATTCTCCTGCTCCTACTAACTCTCTCCAGTCTCTTTCTTCCCGTCGGATTGTTGCATCACTTTCTCTATACTATCGCTATTACAACGGACATTGCTCTTCTGAACTCTCACGTCGCATACCTCCTCTATTGAGAAGGCTCGTGCGACATGACTTTTTACACAGTCTCATCCTTTCTCTGTCCAACTCTCTGACCCCAGACTTAACAGCTATGCTCAATCTTACATATACTCTACTGGTAAAGTCTGGAACACACTCCCTTTATCTGTTTTCCCAACTTCCTTTGACTTGCATACATTCAAACGCCGTGTATCTGGACACGTCGGCCACCATCGACCAGGATAGATCTTTCCTAACTCAGGTGGAATTTGGTAGGCCTCTGGCCTTTGCCCACCGGAGTGTATATATATATATATATATATATATATATATATATATATATATATATATATATATATATATATATATATATATATATATATATATATATATATATATATTATATATATATATATATATATATATATATATATATATATATATATATATATATATATATATATATATATATATATATATATATATATATATATATATATATATATATATATATATATATATATATATATATATATATATATATATATCAGTGATGGGCGGATCCAAATTCGGATTCGTTATTTTTTTTAATGAATTTGGATTCTGATTCAGAGGTTCTGGATTCGGACTCAAATTCGAGAAGTTCCAAAATCAGCTGGATTAGGATTCGAAAGTTCTGGATTTGGATTCGATTCAGATTCGCATTCGGATGCAAAATTGCCGGATTAGCTCATCACTGATATATATATATATATATATATATATATATATATATATATATATATATATATATATATATATATATATATATATATTATATATATATATATATATATATATATATATATATATATATATAAATCCATAGGAGGGTGCTTGGAACCCCTACTGGGGCTACCATGGCATTCTGCTGGGTGCTCCTGTGTTTCAGGAGCAACCAACCAAAGTCAAGCAACGCCAACATGGGCAAAACAACTGTTGCGACTAAATTAGCAATATAAGACAGAGAAAAATTTTCCTCACGCCAGGACTCGAACCCATTGACAACAGCGTCGCCGTTAGACAACGCTGTTGTCAATGGGTTCGAGTCCTAGCGTGCGGAAAAATTTTCTCTGCGTTATATATATATATATATATATATATATATATATATATATATATATATATATATATATATATATATATATATATATATATATATATATATATATATATATATATATATATATATATATATAATATATATATGCTTTAATTGTAAATGTCGGTGCGGTGCGGTGCCTGGTGCGCTTATTTCGGTGCGGTGCGGTGCGGTGCGGTGCGGTGCGGTGCGGTGCGGTGCGGTGCGGTGCGGTGCGGTGCGCTTAGTTTAGCTTTTGGTGCGGTGCGGTGCATTGCATTTTGCTTCCGGTGTGATGCGCAATGAACGCCAAATGGTGCGATGCGGTGCACGACGACCTTGTGCGGTGTGGTGCGGTGCGGTGTGGTGTGGTGCGGAAAATTCCGGAGCTCGGCCAACCCTAGTTTCTACGATTTTAATTCATTTCGGTGTATATCAATTTATATTTTAACTATTAATTCTTAATGCTTTATGATTTCGCCAGGGGTAAAAGATAACGTGTCAATAGAACAAGTTTTTAATAGACATAATTTTAGGTTTTTTAAATAAAAAAGTTATTGTGACAAGTAAATTTGAAGCATAGGAGTATATTCATTATGCCTAATGTCGAAAGGATCATTTTCCATAAAATTTGAGATTTGAGACTGCCTGAGATTTGAGATTGCCTGGGGCAAGAAATGAAAAGTTTAGAAGCCAAAATTTTGGAAATAATAATTTCTAATGCATGTAACACTTTTTACAACTATTAGACAACAATAGTAAAACAAAACTTGAATCAATAAATTTAAAAAAGTCAGAAGAAGAAAAATTGGGCATAAAATTTTTTTTTTATTTTCTAAGGTATGATCCAGTTTGATGTAGTGGTAGCGTGATGGATTTCAAATTAGAAGGTGGGGCTTCGAAAGTTTTAAGGGTTCGTGTTCTGGATTGGGAAAATTGGAGGAAGTTTGATTATCGCTCAATATATGGCTCTACGGTCAAGAAAAAATGTCGGCAAAAATTCAAAGATTCCAAGATGACGAAACTAAGTTATCAGAAATTCAAAACAGCGGACAGAAACCACGTGGACAAAATTACAAGATATCGGAAACAACGTGATCAAGAGAAAATCTACGGATATGAAAACCATGTGATCGGAAATCCAAGATGGCGGATGGATGACGTTATATTGTTATGACAACTGTGCCATTACGTCAAAGGGTCAGGTGTGTGTGCTTTTGGGGTGTTATCACAGAGAGTGCCTTGCAATATTCCGATGTTCCAAAGAAGGTCTTGCAATGACACCTTACCCTCAGTGCCAGCTGTTACTGACGCTAACACATCCATCGTACCAAGTGGGAGTGATCTAACCATGGATGCCACGTGTTAGGAGTTGCTAGAAAAGCTAGAAATAGCACTAAGGAAAGAGAAAAGGTTAGGCCCTGTTGCTGTCACTGGAGTGCTATGAGTGCCAAAGGAAGGGTGGCACGTGCTTAACGAGACGTGCTGTGGGAAAAGGTGCTGAAATTAAAGAATTAAATGGATTACCCTGATTAATTAGGTGGCAAAATTAACGGATTACGGGGATTATCCGACTTAATTATCGGAATATCTTGATTAACCGAATTAAAAATACCTAAAAAAAAGCATGAGATCAAATTTCCTTTCAAAAAAAGGCTGAGGAAAGAGCGTGAAGTTGGCACTAGCACAGTGCCATCCCAGTCAAAAGTATATTATGTTTCCACTTTTCCTACTTTCGTGGGGATAGTGCCAGACATAATTCCTTCACACACGTACATACACGCCTTAACTTTCTCACACATCCATCACCACCGGCCTCTGTCTCTGTCCGCCGCAACTTTCCTGCCCTCTTCTAATCTTAAACCCCTTTCACCCAAACTCTTCCTCTCTCCATCCATCCATCTCTAACTTGGCCTTTCTCTCTCTCTACCTCCCTCAACCACGGATTTAAGCATTCTTCACACCACCCTGTCTTCGTCCATTCTACACACCTATCCATACTACCTTAGTACACCATTCTCTCTCTGCTCTATCAACCATTCCTCTTTTCCATTCTTATAACTCTTATTCTATCGTTTCTGATCCTATCTACACTTCTCAAACCACAAATCGCTCTCAGTTCCTTCATCTCAAAAACATTCAATCTTTTCCTCATCTGAGCATTTATCATCATGTTTCAAACCCATACATTATACATGGCAAACACGTACACTCAAATATTCGTACTTTAATTCCCTTTGACGTTTCCCCTTTCTTCCACATTTCTTTTAATTAACCCATCACTTTCATTCCTTCCACAAATATATTTTTTTATTTCCTTTTCTATTCCTCCATTTTCCATCCACCATCATTCCATAATGTTTGAATTCTTCCACTTCCTACAATCTCTTCCCCTACCTCTACTCCCTCCCATTCCTCCCCTCTCAACAACCACATCACCCCCAATCTTCATTACTTTACTTTTTGCGGTCCAATCATTTGATTGTCCATTTTCCCACAAATCCTCTCACCAATATTCTCAACTTTTCCCCAGAATCCGCCACAAATACCGTATTATCCGTAAGCAGTAGTACATTTAACCCCCCACCTCTCAGCCTAATACATTTCCATTCCCTCTCCATTACCCTAACTACACATCCATCAGCAGGTTAAACAACCATGTGGACACTACAAATCCCTGTCTGAACCCCACTTCTACGATAATCCAATCAGTAAAGCTCTCTCTTCACACTCACCCTCACTCTACAGTTTTCATTAAACTCTTTGATTCCTTTCAATAAACTTCTTCCCACTTCCCATCCCTCTCTCAATACCTCTGACAACTTCCTCCTACATACCCTATCATACGCTTTCTCCAAATCTTCAGCTGCCAGTGTTGTTATTGATACATAGTCGTCACGTACCAAACTCCGTCGTAACTTCTCCATATTACTTGCACAAATGTTAATTAAAGGTTGAATATTCTCGATATCCGGCATACCCGTGACGTTACCTCTCCTACCACGTCACTCACCAAATTTTGGCTGGTTTTCCCTTTTACCGTATTTCTTCGATATCGCATGCTAAACTGCATTATTTAGGTCGGTACGTGCACACACCTCCACACAGAGGCACTTCCATTACCCTACAATGTCATTGGGACCTCCTAACTGATAAATTGTAGATGGTGCGCTAATTTTGCTCTTTAATATATATATATATATATATATATATATATATATATATATATATATATATATATATATATATATATATAATATATATATATATATATATATATTATATATATATATAACTTTTTAAGGAAAACTAACTCTTAATCGTTTTCCGTAATGTACTAATTAATTTTTTAGAACCACTCTATGATAAAACAATAAAAATTAAAAGATTAAAAGAGACACAACAAGAAAATTAAAAAAGAAATAACAAGGTGGAGAATTAAAACACGCGTAAACGTTTCAGAGCTCAACTCGGCCCCCTGATCACTACGCTAGCAAATAGAAAATGAACGAACAACACAGTTCCACACTTCGATGAAAAAAATAAAAAATTACTACGACGACGTGACGTCACAGAATTCTGGCAACTAGCAAATGAAGAAAAATTAGTTTTTAAAAATTAACTTCAAAAAATTGACAAGAGAGTTATCTATATCGAAAAATCCTGTTGAAATATTAAAATTGTTTGAGGTTTTAATGAAAAACGATTCTATCAATCTATTTAAATTCTTTGACTTGGAATCAAAAACAAATCTAGCACCCGTCCAATCTATCGAATGTTGTTGAGTTATGTGTAAAAAAAATTGCATTGCTTTGATTACCTCTTGATTATAACATGTTAATTTTCAACAACACCACCCATGCAGAAAGAAGTGGCGGGGTGTATAAGGTCCCCTGTTTCACTTGCCAAAACTCTTATTTTAGGGAAACCATAAAAACCCTGCATTTTCGTCTCGAACAGCATAAAGCAGAAATCAGAAGAGGTAATCAAAGCAATGCAATTTTTTTACACATAACTCAACAACATTCGATAGATTGGACGGGTGCTAGATTTTTTTTTATATTCCAAGTCAAAGAATTTAAATAGATTGATAGAATCGTTTTTCATTAAAACCTCAAACAATTTTAATATTTCAACAGGATTTTTCGATATAGATAACTCTCTTGTCAATTTTTTGAAGTTAATTTTTAAAAACTAATTTTTCTTCATTTGCTAGTTGCCAGAATTCTGTGACGTCACGTCGTCGTAGTAATTTTTTATTTTTTTCATCGGAGTGTGGAACTGTGTTGTTCGTTCATTTTCTATTTGCTAGCGTAGTGATCAGGGGGCCGAATTGAGCTCTGAAACGTTTACGCGTGTTTTAATTCTCCACCTTGCTATTTCTTTTTTAATTTTCTTGTTGTGTCTCTTTTAATCTTTTAATTTTTATTGTTTTTATCATAGAGTGGTTTTAAAATATATATATATATATATATATATATATATATATATATATATATATATATATATATATATATATATATATATATATATATATATATATATATATATATATATATATATATCGTAGCGTACATCTTATTTTATTCGACAGGCACTCGCTCGATGGTACTGAGGGGAGTGCCATTGTCACGATGGGTGTGTTACATGGCACTGAGGAGAAAAGAGAGGAAATAAAAGGATAAGCGGTCATTCGACCACATATCTGATGGGAAATAAAAGGGTAAAGAGTGGAGAAAGAGTAAAATGGACATTTTTTTGCTGTTTGATTAACTGCAAAGGGTAAAAAGGTTATCATAGTCTTTTCTGAGGATATAATTATGGTAGTCGACATATCCTTTGATCTTTATTGGGGCGGCTATCCATTGATGCCTAAGACTTAATGAAATATATATATATATATATATATATATATATATATATATATATATATATATATATATATATATATATATATATATATATATATATATATATATATATATCGTCGCTGTGAAATCAAACCGGCATATCTGCAAAAATTGAGTTTTTGAGTTTTGGTGTCAAAAGATTCCTTTTTTTTCCCCGCCTATTTTTATGTCGAACCGGCATATCATATAGTTGAATAAAAATCCGTCAGATGGCGTTGGGCCGGTATGCATTTACATGTAAAAAGCCCATTTGCGTAAACTTTAAAGCGCTCAAGTGAAAAATATGAATTTTGCAGATATGCCGGTTTGATTTCACAGCGACGATATATATATATATATATATATATATATATATATATATATATATATATATATATATATATATATATATATATATATATATATATATATATATATATATATATATATATATATATATATTAGGGTGTCCCTCATTTTTTAAAGTAAAAATTTTGTAACGTATACGACTTGCATTTGTTCATTTGATCATAAAATAGTCTTAAATAAAATTTTATGTCAATCGTTATACATTAAGCTGTGGTGACCCGCACTGAAACATGTTCAATTTTGTTCATTTATGTTACCTATTGTTATAAGCGCTGGATGGCCTTAACTGTCAATGTGATTTGACTTGTGAGGTACAAGCACGTTGTTTTTGTGGTGCTTTTGTGATATATATATATATATATATATATATATATATATATATATATATATATATATATATATATATATATATATATATATATATATATATATATATATATATATATATATATATATATATATATATATATATATATATATATATATATATATATATATATATATATATATATATATATATATATATATATATATATATATATATATATATATATATATATATATATATATATATATATATATATATATATATATATATATATATATATATATATATATATATATATATATATATATATATATATATATATATATATATATATATAATTTTTACCTGTTATTTGATAGTTTGTGTATCTCACTAAAATATATTTTTTGATTACTTCTTAATGTTAATGCCATTTGTAGAAATGAAAATGTAAAGCTAGTATAGCTAAAAAAAAGAAAATCAGTAAAACGCGATTTCACTATATATATATATATATATATATATATATATATATATATATATATATATATATATATATATATATATATATATATATATATATATATATATATATATATATATATATATATATATATATATATATATATATATATATATATAGTGAAATCGCGTTTTACTGATTTTCTTTAACTTTTAGCTATACTAGCTTTACATTTTCATTTCTACAAATGGCATTAACATTAAGAAGTAATCAAAAAATATATTTTAGTGAGATACACAAACTATCAAATAACAGGTGCCAAATTACCATCAAAATGAAAGGTTCTTGCCATTTTATTTTTCAATATCCGCGAGGTAAAAATAAATCTTAATGAAAGCTCAAACCTAGTGATTCGTGAGTGTATTATATTTTGGGAGAAAGGTAGAAAACCAGCAAAGTCACTACCTAACTGTGTGACAAAGTTATTGAAACTCTACATAGTGTGGAAGCAGTTATAAAAAATGCAAACAAAATTAAAGATATTTTTAACCAACGGGAAGAGGATTTCCTAAACGAATTGGACAATATATTTGACATTGCCCACACCGATGCCTTGAAAAGAATGAAAATAGAGGAAGATAAATCTTCTTACAGTGACAGAGGGAACCACAGCGATAGGGTTGCATGGCGGGTGTAGACAAAAAACTAGCAGAAAAAGGAAAAAGGGTGAGAGAAAGGAAAATCATAGCAGAGAAGAGATGACTTAAACATATGTCGTCGTCAGGCCCATCAACTTCATCATCGTCACTCGAATTATTTTTTCAGGAACATGATAATCTGATGAAATTCAGTCAGACTTTCTACAGACTTTATCTAAAACAACACACTCTGAAACCTCTAGAAAGGGAAGAAGAAAAGACATCATTACCCCAAAATTAAATTAGTAGCAGCCTTAGATATATGCCAGTTAAAATACTTGTTGAAATTCTGTTTAAATTCTTGAAGCTACAATGGAAGCACTTGGACTTAGTCTTGATAATCAACAAGTCTTCTTATTCAACGAATTCGAACTCAGACAAGGAAAGAACGAGCAGAAGCTATAAAGTCAGATTTTCAATGCAATGTACCAGAAGTCGTGACAGTTCATTGGGATGGCAAATTGTTACCTGCGTTAAAAGTAAGAAGATGATTACTCGTCATAATTACATTTGAAATAGAGAGCAAATTCTTGTGGTACCAAACCTAGACAGCTCTTCTGATACAAAGCAGGCTGCAGCAGTTTCGAGAAATCTTACGGACTGGGACTTAGGAGATAAAGTACAGATAACGTGCTGCGACACAACAGCTTCTAATACAGGTCGCTTCAATGGTGCTTCTGTATTTTTTGGAACAAAAACTAGAAAGAGAGTTGATACTTTTTACGTGTCGACATCATGTTTTGAGTTGATATTGAAAGGTGTAATAGAAAATAAAATAAAAAAAGTGACAAGTAGCCCAGACATTGCTTTCTGCGAACATTTTAAGAATAACTGGAAAAACATTGACCAAAACAAGATTCAAACAAATAACGACATTGTAAAAAAATATTTTATTTTACTGACACAGAAATTGAAGGATTGCTAGGATTGCTACAGTTCTTTTCAGCTGAATTAAAGAAATTTGTCGTGAGGAACGACTACCGTGAACTTATTGAGTTATCTCATATTTTTGGGGGGAGATGGTGGCAAGAAACTGAATATAAGGCCTTCAGGTGCAATGCATCAAGCGCGATAGATGTCAAGGGCCATTTATTTACTAAAAATGTATTAGTTGCGTTCTCAATTGAATTTTGAGCAATAAAGACAAACAAGCACTAGGAGATGTTTGCTTATTTATTGTGACTTTCCATGTTAAGCCTTGGTTTCAATGCAGTTTGGCTGTAAAAGCGGCTTATCAAGATTTGTGCTCTTTGAAAACGTTGAAGCAGTACGAAAGAATAGACACAACAATTTCTAACGTTGCCTTGAAAAAGTTTTGCCAACACTTGTGGTTTTTGTCTGAGGAAGTAGTTATTCTATCTCTATTTAATACGAAGTTGATATCAAAACAAAACTGTATATTTTAATCAACTTAATTAAACATCGAAAGTTTTTTGAATTCCAATAAAAGTTATGTGCCAACGGAAGAAGAACTGACAATCTCATTGTGTGTTAATAAGTTTTAATATTTCCTTGTTTTTAATTTGAACTTGTCTTTTATTTAGTTTGTTTATATTGATATTTAATATTCGTATTCTAGAAATGTTATTTATATATCTTTTCATTTCTATAGAAAAAAAAACTTGGATGCGTTCGTATCAGTCAGGAACAAAAATATGCTTCTTCGCTTGAAAATAAGCGATAGTTTTCTTGATGATAGTCCTTAGACGTGGGAAAATAATGCCTCCTTTGCAGAAGCCAAAGTCACAGTGATTTCTCTAAAATCGGTTAATGATACAGCTGAAAGAACGGTCAAATTAATGCAGGACATTCATGGGCTAACAACTGCGCAGGAAGACCAAAAACAATTCATTCTACAATGTGATCAAGAACATAGGAAATTGTACCCAGACTGTTAGAAAGAAACATTAAAAAGAAAATATTCTCATTGACCTATCTTTTTATTTTAAGTACAATAAATATTAGTATTAATATATATATATATATATATATATATATATATATATATATATATATATATATATATATATATATATATATATATATATATATATATATATATATATATATATATATATATATATATATATATATATATATATATATATATATATATATGGTCAGATTGCACAAGAGTGGCCATTCGTAACTCAAAAACTACTAAGCCTACACTAAAAAAAATGATTATATTTTTGGAATCCTTGTCGAATTTACAGTAAAAAAATAAGAAAAAAAAAAAGCAAAAATTATATAATAATTACGTAAATTTTAGTTATTTATGTTTAAAAAATGGATGTTGCAGTTTTAAGCACTTAAATATTTAAATATTTACCCCCCGACCCGTGAGTGATGATGATATTGTCGACTACTTTTCCTGTAGACGATTTTTAGTGTAGGGTTAGTAGTTTTTTATTATTTAGTATTAAATTTAGTATTAAATAACTAAAATTTACGTAATTATTCTAAAATTTTAGCTTTTTTTTTTTTTAATTTTCTTACTGTAAATTCGACAAGGATTCAAAAAATATAATTCTTTTTAGTGTAGGCTTAGTAGTTTTTGAGTTATGAATGGCCACTCTTGTGCAATTTGGCCTATATATATATATATATATATATATATATATATATATATATATATATATATATATATATATATATATATATATATATATATATATATATATATATATATATATATATATATATATATATATATATATATATATTAAAGCACCCTCGGTTCCCATGGTACCGACGTTCTTTCATGAAGGATTATAAGAAGGAAGGAAGATAAGAATAAGTTTACCTTTGTACTAGCTCTGCATTACCTCTGGGCCAGACCATTTTATTTTTTATTATTATTTATAAATTTTTCTAAAAATATCGAGTAAAGGCACGTATCTTGTATTCCATTACATACGCATACGTACATACATGCATCAACACCCTCACTTAGACGTACTATCGTGGACAGAAGTAATCGACTGTGCTTGGGTCGGTCATTTTTCAGAGTAACATGGGTCTAATTTGAAGATTAAATTTTCCTCCAATCATTTTTCAACAAGATATTTTAGGTACGCCCATTGATCACAGTGTAAAATATACAGTATTCTAGGTTAACATAATATTTGGAACCGATATAGTTATACACACACAAGCACACACACACACACACACACATATATATATATATATATATATATATATATATATATATATATATATATATATATATATATATATATATATATATATATATAATAATAATAAAATATAAAAAAAAAAAAAAAAAAAAAAAAAAAAAAAAAAAAAAAAAAATGGAAAATAATAAAAAAAATATATATACATATATAAATATATTTTTTTAATTTTTATATTTAAGTACACTCCATGTAGCCTCTATATTTTGTGTGTAATCTCCAGTTTGAGGATCCACAAAATTTTTACTGTGGTTCAAAGTAAGATGTTTAAAAGAATGGTTTTTACGACAACTGATGAACTAAAAAACTTAAATTGGGTGTTATACCCAGCATATGTCTACGGGGGGCTCTGCCCCCCGTACCCCCCGACCCGTGAGTGATGATGATATTGTCGACCACTTTTCCTTTTCTACGATTTGAGGTATTTTCCATTTTTTTTTTTTCAGAGAGAGTTTCCCCATTTGAGCTTGTGCCTATATATATATATATATATATATATATATATATATATATATATATATATATATATATATATATATATATATATATATATATATATATATGAGTAAACTATAATTTCCATCATAGTTTGTAGCAATGTTTTGTTACATTTACCGAAAAGTGTATTACTATTCGCTATATCGGGATAAATCTTTTCGAGAGAACAGATGTTTAAGAATTTTAAAGTAAATTACTATTTACGCAATGAACATATATTAATCCTGACGAAATCGTAGGCATCTCATCTACTATGCTTTCGAATGTTAATAGCTTAGTTCGTTCGCTGTCATATTGCCTGTCCTTCTAACCTAACATCGTTATATATAGTATCTTCAAAATGTATTTATTTCACAGTATTCTAAACCTATAACTCTGGGAAAATTACATGTGGCAAGCCGTATAAACGTTTTTTCCAAGAGTTAATAGCAAATTGTGTTATTAAAAATAATATTCTCCCGATTATGTCAGGCATTCGTCTGATAATTTACGTCAAACAGGGAAAGAATATGTTTTATCCTTATAGCGAGAATAAAAGAGCCAATCACATATTACGTTTTATGTTTTAGGTTAGGTTTAATTGATAATTTATCCCACCATTTATTTTTATAAAAATATTTAAAAAATTCCTAATTTCGAATACAAACAATTTAACTTTAAAGTAATATATATATATATATATATATATATATATATATATATATATATATATATATATATATATATATATATATATATATATATATATATATATATATATATATATATATATGCTCTTCTGCATTTCGGTGAATCTTTCGTTGTGGCGCTAGACATATCGAAGGCTTTCGATAGAGTCTGGCACAAAGCTTTGATTTCCAAACTTCTCTCTTTCGGAATCTATCCTTCTCTCTGTGATCTTCTCTCTGATTTCCTTTCTGGTCGTTCTATAGCAGCTGTTGTAGACGGCCACCGTTCATCCTATAAATCTATTAATAGTGGTGTTCCTCAAGGATCTGTCCTATCCCTAACACTTTTTCTGCTTTTCATTAATGACCTTTTCTCTATTACTTCTTCTCCTATTCACTCCTATGCTGATGACTCCACCCTTCATTACTCTTTTCATTTTGAAAGGCGTCCCTCCCAGCAACAGTTAATAGAAGCAAGGAGGGTCGACTTGGAGCAACTAACCTCTGATCCATCTCTCATTTCAAATTGGGGCAGAGAAAACATGGTTGTTTTCAATGCCTCAAAAACCCAATTCCTCCATCTCTCTACTCGCCACAATCTTCCACACAACTACGATATCTTCTTCGAAAACACGCAACTCAAACCTTCATCTCTCCTTATTATTCTAGGTGTTTCCTTTTCTCGTGATATTTCTTGGAAAGATCACATTACCTCTCTTTCTAAACAAGCTTCTAAGAGGTTGGGTGTTCTGAGGCGCCTTCAGTATTTCTTCACACCACCCCAGTTGCTTCCTCGGTATAGGGGTGTTGTTCGACATTGTATGGAGTATGCGTCACACATCTGGGGTGGTTCCAGTCATACAGCTCTCCTGGAAAAGGTGGAGTCTAGAGCTTTTCGCCTTATCAACTCTCCTGCTCTCACTAATTCTCTCCAATCTCTTTCTGCCCGTCGAAATGTTGCGTCACTCTCTCTTTACTATCGCTATTACAATGGACACTGTTCTTCTGAACTCTCTCGTCGTATACCTCCTCCACTGAGAAGGGTTCGTGCGACTTGTCTTTCTACGCAGTCTCATCCCTTCTCTATCCAACTCTCTGACCCCAGACTTAAGCTCTATGCTCAATCTTACCTATACTCTACTGGTAAAGTCTGGAACACACTTTCTTCATCTATTTTCCAAACTTCCTATGACTTAGCCACCTTCAAACGCCGTGAATGAGGTCTTGTCGGCCTTTAATTAGACCATGTTTCCGACTTTTCATCTAACTCTGGTGGAATATTGGTAGGCCTCTGGCCTTTGCCCACCAGAGGTAATATAAAAAATAAATAATATATATATATATATATATATATATATATATATATATATATATATATATATATATATATATATATATATATATATATATATATATATTATAAAAAAAGGCTCAAAAGAATTGTTTTATTTACATTTGTAACCTTTTTGGACTTCACAATAAATTTAATAGATTAATTTTGTATGATTATTTCCAATTTTTAGTTTTAAGTTGAAGCCAATATTGTTCGATTCCTATCAATTGTCATAAAAATTAAAAAATGTTGTGATGAATTGATATATATATATATATATATATATATATATATATATATATATATATATATATATATATATATAATATATATATATAATATATATATATTAT
>SEYY01014935.1:5000-12500 GCA_009176605.1 Armadillidium nasatum | reverse complement strand
AGATGAAGGAAGTGTGTTCCAGACTTTACCAGTAGAGTACGTGTAAGATTGAGCATAGCGGTAAGTCTGGAGTCAGAGAGTTGGACAGAGAAAGAATGATACTGTGTAGAAAGACGAGTCGCACGAACCCTTCTTAATGGAGGAGGTATGCGGCGAGAGAGTTCAGAAGAGCAGTGTCCATTGTAATAGCGACTGTATAGAGAGAGTGACGCAACATTTCGACGGGCAGAAAGAGATTGGAGAGAATTAGTGATAGCAGGAGAGTTGATAAGGCGAAAAGCTCTAGACTCCACCTTTTCCAGGAGAGCTGTATGAGTGGAACCACCCCAGATGTGTGACGCATACTCCATACAGGGGCGAACAACACCCCATGCAGAGAGCAACTGGGGTGGATTGAAGAAATACTGAAGGCGCCTTAGAACACCTCAACCTCTTAGAAGCTTGTTTAGAAAGAGAGGTAATGTGATCTTTCCAAGAAAGATCACGAGAAAAAGAAACACCTAGAATATTAAGGAGAGATGAAGGTTTGAGTTGCGTGTTTTCGAAGAAGATATCATAGTTGTGTGGAAGATTGTGTCGAGTAGAGAGAGAGAGATGGAGGAATTGAGTTTTTGAGGCATTGAAAACGACCATGTTTTATCTGCCCCAATTTGAAATGAGAGATAGATCAGAGGTTAGTTGCTCCAAGGTCACCCTCCTTGCCTCTATTAACTGTTGCTGGGAGGGCCCCTTTCAAAATGAAAAGAGTAATGAAGAGTGGAGTCATCAGCATAGGATTAGATAGGAGAAGAAGTAATAGAGAGAAGGTCATTAATGAAAAGGAGAAAAAGTGTTGGGGATAGGACAGATCCTTGAGGAAACACACTATTAATAGATTTATAGGATGAACGGTGGCCGTCTACAACAGCTGCTATAGAACGACCAGAAAAGAAATCAGAGAGGAGGCCACAGAGAGAAGGATAGATTTCGAAAGAGGGAAGTTTGGAAATCAAAGCTTTGTGTCAGACTCTATCGAAAGCCTTCGATATGTTCAGCGCCACAGCAAAAGATTCACCGAAATGCCGAAGAGCGGATATATATATATATATATATATATATATATATATATATATATATATATATATATATATATATATATATATATATTATATATATATATATATATATATATATATATATATACTTTTACTTCTGCTAATGAGGATTCGAACCCTGGCCTCTTAGATGGTAAGACTTTGCGCTAACCACTACACCACTGATGGTACAAAAAGGAATCCGCTAGAACTGCCCCTGAATAAACGTCAGGGTAGACAGTCCCAGCGGAATCCTCCGACCACACTCCGCTAGCTTCGAAAGCTAGCGTTCATTTGTTATCTTCTCTTATTTTAGTTTTTTAATTGTTTTAATTAGGTTTATTCAGGATACGACTTTCGAAGGAATTTCAAAATTGAATACCCAAAAATTGGTAATTATTTTTCCATCTATGTTTTATTTCACATTTTTTTCCATTTGTTCCATTTATGTAAGTAATTGATAATGTCTTGTTTTCTACATTGCAAATTATTTA
Source organism: Armadillidium nasatum (assembly GCA_009176605.1). Classification (NCBI taxonomy): domain Eukaryota; kingdom Metazoa; phylum Arthropoda; class Malacostraca; order Isopoda; family Armadillidiidae; genus Armadillidium; species Armadillidium nasatum. The sequence continues at coordinate 10,933 of SEYY01014935.1, read as the reverse complement.
ATAACAATTTCCATAGTTTCTGATTCGAAGAATTTTTGAAATCGTACATTTGCCTCATATAATAATAATAATAATAATAATAATAATAATAATAATAATAATAATAATAATAATAATAATAATAATAATAATAATAATAATAATAATAATAATAATAATAATAATAATAATAATAATAATAATAATAATAATAATAATAATAATAATAATAATAATAATAATAATAATAATAATAATAATAATAATAATAATAATAATAATAATAATAATAATAATAATAATAAAATAATCAAAGAAATATTTACATTGAAGTGAGATACATTTCATACATTTTCTTTTAACAATAATTACATTAAAGAACGAGAATAATATTAATAAGCAAATAATAATAATAATACTTCTAATAATAATAATAATTATTATACTAGTACTATTAACAAAGATAGTAATAATAATTAATAATAATAATAATAAAAATAATAATAATAATTACAATAATAATAATAATAATAATACCACTTCTAATAATAATAATAATAATAATAATAATAATAATAATAATAATAATAATAATAATAATAATTATACTAGTACTATTAACAAAGATAGTAATAATAATGTAAAAAACACATGAAAACGATAATTAACGATAATTGAATAATAACAATGATAATAAAAAATAATAATAATAGAAACAATGCAAACCATGTTCCAGAATATCAAACCAGTTAAAATGAAAAGATCATTCTCAAATTAAATATTCTTCATAAAGGGCTAAATAGCCAGTGATTTGGAAGAACATTCTCTAAATAATCTACAATGAGAGCTTCAAAGATAGGGTTGTTTAGATCTTTCTCTAATTAATTAATATTGAAAGAAAGCTACAAAAATACGGATTAGGAAGATTATTCTCTAATCATTTAATCTAAAGATCGTAGAGATCTAAAAAGACAATAGTTAGGAAGAGTATTCTCTAATAATTTAATCTTCATAAAGAGATATAAAGAAAATTAGAAAGATCATTCTCTAAATAATTAATTTTCATAGATAGCTAAAAGATAGTAATTAGGATCATTCTCTAATTACTTAATTAATGTTCATAGAGGTTAAGAAAGATAGAGGTTAGAAAGATCTTTCCCTAAATAAAACTGGTCTACGGTTGAATTTTTTTTCTCTTTGATGTAGGATGTTTTTAAACGAATTCTATAAAATTTGACTTAGCTAATCACGAAACTGATATTAGTTTTCATTTATCAGGTCAAATTTCTTGCTATGGAAACATTTTTATTACTTATACTCTGTTCTTTTTCCTTAGACTCTTTCCGCAAATATCAAGATAAACAAGGTACTGCATCTGCAAAAGACTCTTCAAAACGAAAGTGGATTGAGTAAAACACAAGGAAAAAAAATTGTAGTTGAACCTTTTATTATAAAGAAACAAAAATATTGAATTTTTTAAAAAAACTGGAAAAATTTAAGGAAAATAATTTTTTCTCTTAAAAAAAATGTGTAGCACTTAAATCAAGATTCTTAATTTCTATATGAGACGCCATATATACAAGTATTTTAACTTCTTACTTATAATTTGCTAAGTCATCACACACATTGGAATAATAATCAGAAAAAAAAGCCGACTTAATTGCTTTTTCTCATATGAGTGATTCAAATACATCCCTTTTCAAACACAAACAGTATTCGGTCATCCTGTTGATGTCCCAGTCACCTTGATACCTTTCCTTTATTGTTCGGATATCTTGTGAAACTATTCCTCATGTTTCCCACTATAATCTCAACAATTTTCTGGAATATAATCCAAGTGAGACCCCATAAAGTGAAGTTTTAAAGACATATGAGCTCCCGGGCTCTTAAAGCTTTTCAACAGATTACTAAAGATGGTTTCGTACTCAGAACTTCGTTACTTTTCTCAAAAGTTATTAGTAAGTAATTTAAAATCAATCCAAGCTTTCTTTTCAATTTTGTCCCTGGTCTTTTCAAACTCAGGATCTTTCAATAAGCTTCTAATCTGACGACCACCTTCAAAAATACCAGCAATCAATTTGGCATCAACTATGTGTGGAAATTTGTTTTTCATAAAAAGATAATATTGTTTCTGTTTATTCATTGCCTTAATAAGATTTTTCATCAAACCAATCTTTATATGTGTTGGTGAGAGTAGAATATTTTTAGGATCAGTCAGTGTGTTAGCAATGACATTTTGAAATTCAGGTGTAAAAGATTTTAAAAGCTGGCCATTCATATTGTTCAAAATGTTTGTCATCTACCAGACTATACCACAAAGAAAGAAAGCAGGAATACTTGGTGCAGCATCCTTGCATTCGTAATAACAAAGAGATAACCTGTGAAAATGAAAGAAGCTAAAAACAGTTGAATTTATTTCGTTTTTGTATCAATATCATTGTAACAATTTAATTAATCTTTATTAATTTGCAACAATTTAATTTCTAATACTTTTGTGCAAGAAAAAAAGCAAATTTACACTAACGTTCGTTGAAATCACAACAGACACTAAAATGATCGTTGTTTTGGTATCAATAAGAGTTTTCATATTGTCATAATTTTCAATCAGTTGGATAGAATAGCCAACTGGAACAGAATCAAGAAAATTACCATTATGTAATAGTACAGCTTTGAGACTTATACTTGATGGGTCTATAAATAGTCTCCATTCAGACTTAACAACACCTATAGCTTCGATTAAACCTTTAGTCTCCGAGCAATATACAAAAGATGAAGGTCAAGAAGAGAAAAGAACTGCCAGAATTCTTGATCCCTATTTCTGTACCTGTAAAATGTTCTCTGGTGACAGTAAATTACTCTCTCTAAGACGAGAGCTAAAAGCTGGGCCGACTCTTTTGATAGACCTACATTTCTTGTGACATTATTGACCTGTACTTGTGCTAATGGAATAAATATCAACATTAAAAAAGTTTTTAAAAAATGGATTAAAATAAAATATTATGTAGGGAAAAAAGTAGACATGATGTGAAAAAAGGATTTCAGATTTGAATTGAGCATGAGAGTTGATATAGAGTCACTTATAAAATATGTCACCAAATATGACGCAGACCAGTGTATAATTAATTTTTATAGATAGCTAAAAAGACTAATTAGGTAGATCATTCCCAAATTTTTTAATCTTCAAAGAGAGCTATAAAGATAGGGATTAGGAAGATCATTCTCTGATTATTTAATCTTCAAACATAGCAAAAAAGAAAATAATTAGAAAGGTTATCCTCTTATTATTTAAAATTCATAGAGAGCTGAAAAGATAAGGATTAGGAAGATCATTCTCTAAATAATTATTATACATAAAGACTATAAAAAAGAAAGAGATGAAGACTTTTTCTAGATAATTAATTTTAATAGAGTCAAAAGATGGAAATTAGGACGATTGTAGTTAAAAATAATGATTATTATTATTATTATTATTATTATTATTATTATTATTATTATTATTATTATTATTATTATTATTATTATTGTCATCATTAGATAATATCATTAGTATAATTACCAGCGTTTTTAAAAACTTAGCAACGTTGACATACTTTTGTTAGAATTAGTATTATTTTTACAATTTTCACTATTATTAATTTTATAAGATATTTTCATTTTAATTAGTATTATTTGTATCACTCTTATTGTTACATTATATGCATCATTTTAGTATATACTTACAATTAACAAAATTCAAAAATTTATCTAATTACTAAACTTTGGGGCTTAATGGAAACCAATGTGTATCCCCTTAGAAATCCCTTTTCAGAGAACTGTACAGTCACTTCATTACTATTATTATTATTATTATTATTAGAATAGTTAATACTATAGGTCCTACTGAATATTGCAAAATTATAATGTACACTCACTGAATAAAGAATTTGTGAATGAGTGAATTATGAATTATTATTATTATTATTATTATTATTATTATTATTATTATTATTATTATTATTATTATTATTATTATTATTATTATTTTATTATAATTATTATTATTATTTATTATTATTATTAATATTATTATTATTATTATTATTATTATTATTATTATTATTATTATTATTATTATTATTATTATTATTATTATTATTATTATATTTATTATTATTATTATTATTATTATTATTATTATTATTATTATTATTATCATTATTATTACTATAAAAGCTTTAGGTGAAATAAGACAAGAAACTGTAGTTCCTTACTATTATTTGACATCAAAATAGTTTATCTTATTTATTTCATTTATTTATAATTTCTAGCAGTTGATATTAAGAATCCAATTATATTTCTTTTTTTTTTTATGAAAAAGGTAATCATATTGAATTGAAGAACACTATTAATATTATGATTATTATAATTATTATTATTATTATTTTTTATTATTATTATTATTATTATTATTATTATTATTATTATTATTATTATTATTATCTGCTTTCTTATTTAATTATATTTCTCATACCTGATTTGATTAAAGTGACAATAATAATGAGATATAGTTTTTTAAAAATATATAAGTAAATAAATAAATTAATTAAAAATTAATCTCACCATTTTAGCTAGTAAACCAGTCATACACACACACACACACACACACACACACACACATATATATATATATATATAATATATATATATATATATATATATATATATATATATATATATATATATATATATATATATATATATATATATATATATATATATATATATATATATATATATATATATATATATATATATATATATATATATATATATATATATATATATATATATATATATATATATATATATATATATATATATATATATATATATATATATATATATATATATATATATATTTCTCTCTTTTTATAAAAGGAACGTACGCAACTGATCTCTTTACTGACGAGAGTGTCAAAATCATTAATGAACATGACCCTTCTAAACCACTGTTTCTTTACCTCGCTCATTTAGCACCACATGTTGCCAACTCTGGTGCCCTTCTTCAAGCTCCTGAAGAAGTCATCCAAAGATTTTCTTATATTGAAGATGAGGATAGAAGAGTCTACGCAGGTTTGTCATTTTGTCAAAATAATAACAATAATAATAATAATAATAATAATAATAATAATAATTAATAATAATATAATAATATAATAATAATAATAATAATAACAATAATAATAATATTATTATTATATAATAATAATAATAATAATAATAATAATAATAATAATAATAATAATAATAATAATAATAATAATAATAATAATAATTCACTATGAATTTTCATATTTTTTTTAATTTACTTACTACGATTATTGGTCTTTCATTATTTATATCATCCATTAATTTATTATATTGTATAACAGAGGTGCAACTTACTTCATGTCGTGCTTTAGTAAGGCTGTAGAAAGGAGTTTCTAGATTGAAGAAAGATTCGTAGATTAATGCCTCGTTCTGTCTGATTATTAAGATCAGATGTTCCCAACCCCTTTCTTGCTTGTGGACCCCAGAATCTTAACTTTATATATATCATGCCGACCCTACTTGTGTGAATCTTAACTTTACATATGTGCACTCCAGAATCTTAACTTTACTTATGTGGACCCTAGAATCTTAACTTTACATAGGTGGACCCCAGAATCTTAATTTTACATATGTGGACCATAGAATCTTAACTTTACACATGTGGACCACAGAATCTTAGCTTTCCATATGTGGATTCCAATGTGCTCATTCTTAAATTAATTTTTTATTTGGAAAATAAAATTTTTTCTTTGAGGATGCCCGCAGAGCTTCTATGTTTCCATGGAGGTCCATGTGAACCTCTGTTGTGAAAAGCTGATTTTGATGGTTTATTCTTAAGAACAAACAAAGTGTTGGATCATTTCATGTATTTCGTTTAGGAAAGA
>SEYY01014934.1:30000-32500 GCA_009176605.1 Armadillidium nasatum | reverse complement strand
TAGGCAGGATCTTTATCTAGTAGAGTAGGACACGGGAGTAACTAGTTGGACCAGAAGACCTTGCTTCAATAAGGCGTTCTATCTGGCCCTCTCTCTCTCCCCCTTACCCCTCCTCTCTCCCTATATATATATATATATATATATATATATATATATATATATATATATATATATATATATATATATATATATATATATATATATATATACTTGCTTACTTACTTTTTTCCCCTTGGACCTTCCTCACTGGAAGGGCCACACTGCCTTTAGGAAATCCGCAACGGCCGCCGGCCTTACCCAAAGGTCTCTCTCAGAGAGGAGATGTGATGGAGGGTTCTGTGTTGTGTAAGGGAGGGGCATCTCAGAAGGAGGTGTTCTGTTGTGTCTGGTTCTTGCATACATCTTTGACATTTTGGGGATAGTGTGTTTTGTTTATTGAATCCATGTTTGTGTGCTTGTAGGTTAGGGTGGTGGCCTGACCTTAATCTGGAAAGGGTAATTTGGGTTTTGCGTGGTAATGTGTTTTGTGCATTTGCTATGTCTGGGGACTGTCCGTTGAGAAGATGATTTGGTTGGCGGGTGTTGAGATAATTTAGTGTTATGATGGTGTGTATGTGTTTGATTAGTGGTGTGTTGTTTGCAGTAGGTGGAATGGTTCTGAATATGTTACTGTAGTATTGGGCAGGGGATGATGGAGGTAATTTTAGACGGTGTCTTGTGTGGTCTTGTAGGGTATAATGACAAGGGTGTGATATGTCTAGTGTGTTTGTGTAGAATTGGGTTCCTATCATGTCTAGGTGAACACGAATCGGGAGTATATTTGTTTCTTCGTGTAAATGCTGAATTGGAGTGGTTCTGAATTGGTTAAATATATAATATATATATATATATATATATATATATATATATATATATATATATATATAATATATATATATATATATATATATATATATATATAATATATATATATATATATATATATATATATATATATATATATATATATATATATATATATATATATATATATATATATATATATATATATATATATATATATATATATATATATATATATATATATATATATATATATATATATATATATATATATATATATATATATATATATATATATATATATATATATATATATATATATATATATATATATATATATATATATATATATATATATATTAATATATATATATATATATATATATATATATATATATATATATATATATATATATATATATATATATATATATATATATATATATATATATATATATATATATATAATCACAGGTTTCACACAAGAGTAATTATTTATAATTTAGAAGCATATACAATAAAATTTTCCATAATATTGGAATTTTTAAACTGAATAAAATAAGTTTTGATTGGTTGAAAATACAGAACAATTTTTTGATTGGATGAAAATACAAAACAAATCCTTGAATATTTATTCACTAGAATAAACTAGAATAAAGAATGTTAAACTTTGTGAGAGAAAAAATGAAGACATTAAGGATACTGACGTTCTTGTGTTCATAGTTTAAATTTTGATTTCTTTTTTTTTAAATGTTAAAGTAATTATATATATATATATATATATATATATATATATATATATATATATATATATATATATATATATATATATATATATATATATATATATATATATATATATATATATATATATATATATATTATATATATAAGCATAATTAAAGAGAAAATAAAAACTTTTGAAATTTACGAAAACATTAAAAAATCAAATGAAGATTGTTAAAAATAAGTATAAACAAATAAAATAATTGAAATAACTAAAAATATAAATAAATAAATGAAGCATAAAACATAAAATTCAAACTCGCTTCTTATTTCTACCAGCTCACCCTCACTACGAAGAGTTATCTCCTGAAAGTGAGAATCCTACCTCCATTAAAGGGAAGTGGACAAGTTTTCAGTCATTTTTTCCGATTTTTATATTCTGATATTAAAGTTTTAATATATAAAATAAATAAATAAGAACCATTCCATTATTGAGCAGATAGACATTTCCAATAAGTTTTGAGGATTTTTCTCTTTTTTCTCTTTTTTTCGATATAACTTTTATTTTCTGAACGAACTTGTTGAAATTTTCAATAACTTCAGAAGAAGAGGGTATCTGAAATTCGATCAGAAGGCATTTTAGATATCTGTCCCTAAGGAAACGTTGTGAGGTATAATGAAAATAAATAAATAAAAATTGGAAATTGAAACTTTTTTTTTTTTCAAATTTCAAAACATTATTACTATTTTCAAAAGTATTACATTTCTTAAGATAGAACTTTAGATATCTCTTTCATAGAGTTACTGAATGCTTTATCAACTTTGGTCAATAAATAAAAGAACTTATAATGATGGGTGTGCCAAAAGGGACTAAAAAAAATTATTTCTTTCTTTTCCAAGTAACTTTTTTGTTTCCTGACCGAAGTTGATC
>SEYY01014934.1:20000-25000 GCA_009176605.1 Armadillidium nasatum | reverse complement strand
CTTCACGTTCTTTCTGGCATTTTGCAAAAAATGTCAACTCTAACTTTGCTTCTTCCTCTTTCCCTCCTTTAATATCTTCCGACGGCACAACCTGCTGTTTTACCTTCTTCTAAAGCTGAACTCTTTGCTCAAACTTTTGCCTCTAATTCAACCTTAGACGATTCCGGAGCTATTCCTCCTCCTTCAACCCCCTCTAACTCAATTATGCCTAAAATTAGAATTTCTTTTAAAGATGTCATTTCTGCTCTCTCTGAGCTTAATACTAAGAAGGCGTACGGTCCTGATGGTATTCCTCCTGTGGTTCTCAAAACTTGTTCTTCCGAGCTTGCACCCTGCCTCGGTAAACTATTTCGTCTTTGTCTCTCTACTTCGACCTTCCCTTCTTGCTGGAAACGTGCGCTCATTCAGCCTGTGCCGAAGAAGGGGGACCCCTCTCTAACCCTCCAACTACCGTCCTATTTCTTTGACCTCCGTTCTTTCTAAAGTTTTCGAATCTATCCTTAACAGGAAGATTTGGAAACATCTCAATTCTTCTAATCTTATCTCAGATCGCCAGTATGGCTTTCGTAAGAAACGCTCTACTGGTGATCTTCTTTCCCTTCTCTCTGACTCTTGGTCCTCCGCTATTCGGCATTTCGGTGAATCTTTTGCTGTAGCGCTGGACACATCAAAAGCCTTCGATAGAGTCTGGCACAAAGCTTTGATTTCTTAACTTCCCTCTTTCGGTATCTATTCTTCTCTCTGTGATCTTCTCGCTAATTTCCTTTCCGGTCGTTCTATAGCAGCTGTTGTAGACGGCCACCGTTCATCCTTTAAATCTATTAACAGTGGTGTTCCTGAAGGTTCTGTCCTATCCCCAACACTTTTCCCACTTTTCATTAATGACCTTCTCTCTATTACCTCATCTCCTATCCACTCCTATGCTGATGACTCCACCCTTCATTATTCCTTCCAGTTTGAAAAACGTCCCACCCAACAGCAGTTGATAGACTCGAGAAGGGTAGCCTTGGAATAACTAACCTCTGATCTTTCTCGTATTTCAAATTGGGGCAGAGAAAACATGGTTGTTTTCAATGCCTCAAAAACTCAATTTCTTCATCTCTCCACTCGACACAATCTTCCACACAACTATGATATCTTCTTCGAAAACACACAACTCAAGCCTTCATCTGTTCTTAATATACTTGGTGTTTCTTTTTCTCGTGATCTTTCTTGGAAAGATCACATTACTTCTCTTTCTAAACAAGCTTCTAAGAGGTTGGGTGTTCTGAGGCGCCTTCAGAATTACTTCACGCCACCCCAGTTGCTTGCTCTGTACAGGGGTGTTGTTCGCCCCTGTATGGAGTATGCTTCGCACATCTGGGGTGGTTCCACACATATAGCTCTCCTTGAGAAGGTGGAGTCTAGGGCATTTCGTCTCATCAACTCTCCTGCTCTTACTAACTCTCTTCAATCTCTTTCTGCCCGTCGAATTGTTGCGTCACTCTCTCTTTATTATCTCTCGTCGCATACCTCCTCCATTGAGAAGAGCTCGTGCGACACGCCTTTCTACACATTCTCATCCTTTCTCTGTCCAACTCTCCGACCCCAGACTTAACCGCTATGCTCAATCTTACATATAATCTACTGGTAAAGTCTGGAACACACTCCCTTTATCTGTTTTCCCAACTTCCTTTGACTTGCATACTTTCAAACGCCGTGTATCTGGACACTTCGGCCACCATCGACCATGATAATAGATTTTTCCCAACTCCGGTGGAATTTGGTAGGCCTCTGGCCTTTGCCCACCGGAGAGATATATATATATATATATATATATATATATATATATATATATATATATATATATATATATATATATATATATATATATATATATATATATATATATATATATATATATATATATATATTTATATTTTTCTGAAACAAGTTTTTTTTTTTTTTTTTTTTTTTTTTTTTAACCATTTTTTTTTTTTTGCATTTTTATTAAATTTTTAATTATTTATTTTTTTTATTTTCATCTAATTTTAAAGTTTTTCCATTATAACTTGTTGTTGGTGTAATATTGTTGTAAGATTGTTGTAATATTAATTGAAATTTTAAAACTCATCGTTAAGTTATTGTTTCTTTTTACTGTTTTAATTGTTTAAGAGATTTACTAAGGATGGATATAGTTAAGTTCATCCGAAACATTTCAAGATTAAAAAATAAAATTGAAAGAATGGTTTGATTGCAGTAAAAGGCTTTATTATTATTATTGTTATTATATTATTATTATTATTATTATATATTATATATATATATATATATATATTATATATATATATATATATATATATATATATATATATATATATATATATATATATATATATATATTATATATTATTATATACCCTTACGGGCAGAGCCCTATTCAAGGCGGGGTGTTACATCAATACAAATATTCATAAATACACATTAATATGAAAATAGCCCAACATAAATTACTATCATCATAACTACCACTATCATGGTTATCACTACCAACCTCACCACCACTATCATCACCACCATCATCATCATCACCATCATCATCATCATCATCATCATCACCACATCACTAACACTATTATCCGTATTGAAACGAATTTGCTTCATGCCTGAGGTATTATTATCGCAAGAGATGAGCTTGATACCTATAGTTTATGACGTTATGTAAAAGTCAAATTTTTCTCCCTTTTAATCAATATTGGGAAATATATTTCTCTTATATATCTTGCTTTACTAATTGCCATAATTTAATATTTGTTATTTTGGCTCCATTATTTCCATTACACTCTCTTTTCATCACAATATATAATATATATATATATATATATATATATATATATATATATATATATATATATATATATATATATATTATATATATATATATATATATATATATATATATATATATATATATATTCTTTTTTTTTATCTCATCCAGTGGGCAAAGGCCGGAGGCCTACCAAATTCCACCGGAGTTGGGAAAAATCCTATCTCGGCCGAAGGAGACCGACATCTCCAGATACACAAGTATGCAAGTCAAAGGAAGTTGGGAAAACAGATAAAGGGAGTGTGCTCTAAGCTTTACTAGTAGAGTATATGTAAGATTGAACGTAGCGGTTAAGTTTGGGGTCGGAGAGTTAGACAGAGAAAGGATGAGACTGTGTAGAAAGGCGTGTCGCACGAGTCCTTCTCAATGGAGGAGGTATGCGACGGGAGTGTTCAGAAGAGCAGTGTCCGATGTAATAGCGATAGCATAGAGAGAGAGTGACGCAACAATTCGACGGCAGAAAGAGATTGGAGAGTGAGAAAAAGCAAAATTGTTTATAAGACGAAAAGATCTATACTCCACCTTTTTGAGAATAGTAATATGTGTGGAACCACCCCTGATGTGTGAGGTGTACTCCTTACAGGGAGCGAACAACACCCCTATACAGAGAAAGCAACTGGGGTGGCGTAAAAAAAACTCTAAGGCGCTCAGAACACTCAACCTCTTAGAAGCTTTTTAGAAAGAGAAGTAATGTGATCTTTCTTGAAAAAGATCACGAGAAAAAGAAACACCGAGAATATTAAGAAGAGATGAAGGTTTGAGTTGAGTGTTTTCGAAGAAGATGTGATAATTGTGTGGAAGACTGGGTCGAGTTGAAAGATGGAGAAATTGAGTTTTTGAGGCACTGAAAATGACCGTGTTTTCTCTGCCAAAATTTGAAATATGAGAAAGATCAGAGGTCAGTTGCTTCAAGGTTATTCTTCTTTAATCTATTAAATGCTATTGGTAGGGGCGTCTTTTAAACTGAAAGGAGTAATGAAGGGTGGAGTCATCAGCATAGGAATGTATAGGAGACGAAGTAATAGAGAGAAGGTCATTAACAAAAATTAGAAAACAAATTTGGGATAGGACAGATCCTTGAGGAACACAACTATTTATAAATTTATAGGAAGAACGATGCCGTCTACAGCAGCCGGCCAAAAAAGGAATTACAGAGAAGGATAGATTCCGAAAGAGGGAAGTTTGGAAAAGCTTTGTGCCGGACTCTTTCGAAGGCTTTCGATATTTCTAGCTCCACAGTGAAAAACTCACCGAAACCCCGAAGTGCGAAGGACCAAGTGTCAGAAAGTAGGGAAAGAAGATCAAAAGTAGGACATTCTTTACGAAAGCCATACTGGCGATCAAAGATAAGATTAGAAGAATCAAGGTGTTTCCAAATTTTCCTGTTAAAGATAGATTCAAAAACTTTAGAAAGAACGTAGGTTTAAGAAATAGGACGAAAATTAGAGGGTTGAAAGGAATCCCCCTTCTTCGGCACAGGCTGAATGAGCGCACGTTTCCAGCAAGAAGGGAGAGTCGAAGTGAAGAGACAAAGAAGAAATAATTTTTCAAAACAGGGTGAAAGCTCGGAAGCACAAGTTTTGAGAACCACAGGAGGAATACCATCAGGACCATACACCTTCTTAGTATTAAACTCAGAGAGAGCAGAAATGACATCTTTGGAAGAAATTATAATGTAAGGCATAAATGAGTTGGAGGGGGTTGAAGGAGGAGGAATAGCTCCAGAGTCGTCTAAGGTTGAATTAGAGTCAAAATTTTGAGCGAAGAGTTCAGCTTTAGAAGAAGATAAAACAGCAGTTGTGCCGTCGGAAGATATTAAAGGAGGGAAAGAGGAAGAAGCAAAGTTAGAGTTGACATTTTTTGCAAAATGCCAGAAAGAGTGAGAGGAAAAGGAACCAGAAATGTTAGCATTTGCGGCGGAGAAAAGAGTTTTTAGTATCTCGAAGAATGGATTTTGCAAGATTCTAGGATGAAATATAAGTTGAATGAGTTTCAGGAGTTTGAAGACGACAGTAATCTCTGAAGGCAACATCCCTATGGCGGATAGCGAGAAAACAAGTAGAGTTAAACCAAGGTTTGTTAGGTTTAGTAGAATGAAAAGAATATGAAATGTATCGCCTCCATTCCAGAGAAA
>SEYY01014934.1:0-15000 GCA_009176605.1 Armadillidium nasatum | reverse complement strand
TTTTGTCGAAGGAGGCCGACATGTCCAGATAAAGGCATTTGAAAGATTGAGCATAGTGGTTAAGTCTGGGGTCTAAGAGTTGAACAGAGAAAGGAAGAGACTGTATAAAAAGGCGTGTCACACAAACTCTTCTCAGTGGAGGAGTATCGAAGAGAGAGTTCAAAAGAGCAATGTCCGTTGTAATAGCGATAGTAAAGAGAAAGTGAAGGAACAATTCGACGGGCAGAAAGGGATTGGAGAGAATTAGTAAGAGTAGGAGAGTTGATGAGACGAAAAGCTCTAGACTCCACCTTCTCAAGGAAAGTTGTATGAGTGAAGCCACCCAAGATGTGCAAAGCATACTCCATACAGGGGCGAACAACACCCCTACAGAGAGCAAACAACTGGGGTAGCGTGAATTAATTCTGAAGGCGCCTCAGAACACCTAACCTCTTAGAAGCTTGTTTAGAATGAGAAGTAATGTGATCTTTCCAAGAAAGATCACGAGAAAATGATACGCCGGGAATATTAAGAATAGATGAAGGTTTTAGTTTAAGGTTTGTTCTTAATATTAAGTTCAGAGAAAGCAGAAATGACGTCATTAGAATAGATTCTAATTTTAGGCATAAATGAAGTAGAGGGGGTTTGAAGGAGGAGATATAGCTACGGATAGATTTTGCACGACTCCGAGATGAAATATAAGTTGCAGGAGTTTCTAGTATTTGAAGAAGAAGGTAATCCCTGAATGCAACATCTCTGCAGCGGATACCGCGAGAACAAGCAGAGTTAAACCAAGGTTTAATAGGTTTAGTAGAAGGGATATGAAATGGAATATACGCCTCCCTGTCAGAGAGAATCACCTCTGTAATGCGTTCTACACACTATAAAAACCCCTCCTATAGAAGCAATAATCATTACAAAGGAAATAAAAGTAGTACGACAGCAAGTCCGACGAGCTTACGGCACCGAAATGGCACAAACATTTCCTTTCAAAAGAAGGGGGTCTTTTTTTGCGGAAGACTTGAAGAGATAGAAGAGGATACAAAAATAAGAAGAAGATCGGAGGAACCCAAAGGAGGAAAGAGCTTAACAGGATACGGAGAATGATTAGAAGTTAGAAAAAGGTCTAGAATGTTGGGTTCATCTCCAATACGATCAAATTGAACATTATATATATATATATATATATATATATATATATATATATATATATATATATATATATATATATATATATATATATATATAATATAGAAGGGTTCTTGGAACCCCTGCTGGGGCTACTATGGCATTCTGCTTGGAGCTTCTGGGTTTCAGGAGCAATCAACCAAAGTCAAGCAACGCCAACATGGGCACAACAACTGTTGCGACTAATTTAGCAATATCAGACAGAGAAAAAAAGTTGCTTGACTTTGGTTGGTTGCTCCTGCACCACAGGAACACCCAGCAGAATGCCATAGTAGCCCCAGTAGAGGTTCCAAGCACCCTCCTATATATATATATATATATATATATATATATATATATATATATATATATATATATATATATATATATATATATATATATATATATATATATATATATATATATATATATATATATATATATATATATATATATATATATATATATATATATATATATATATATATATATATATATATATATATATATATATATATATATATATATATATATATATATATATATATATATATATATATATATATATATATTCTTTGAATAGGACTCCTTTTTTTTATTTTACCGTGAAATGATTTTGTCAATCAATGATCTTTGCAATGACGCATATAAAAACACTTGTGAAGAATTTGGAATACCATATATTATTAAAAAGGATTTATAAGGGTGAAAATTGGATTGTAAACCATGAGATAGAAAATTTAACTTATCATCTTCATTCTCCTCCTTATTTCAACGAAAATGGAAAGGTATGTTTTTTTTTTTCTTTTCATTTTTTAAATTTTTTCAATTCTTTTCTATTTATTTTTTTATTTTTTATTATTATTTAATATTTTCTTTATACATATAAATAAAAATTGCTAATTTTTATTATTTTTTTTTATTTTTATTACATATATATATATATATATATATATATATATATATATATATATATATATATATATATATATATATATATATATATATATATATATATATATATATATATATTTTTTATCTCCTCCGGTGGGCAAAGGCCATAGGCCTACCAAATTCCACCGGAGCTGGGAAAGATCTATCCTGGTCGATGGTGGACGACGTGTCCAGATACACGGCGTTTGAAAGTATGCAAGTCAAAGGAAGTTGGGAAAACAGATAAAGGGAGTGTGTTCCAGACTTTACCAGTAGAGTTTATGTAAGATTGAGCATAGCGGTTAAGTCTGGGGTCGGAAAGTTGGACATAGAAAAGATGAGACTATGTAGAAAGGCGTGTCGCACGAGCTCTTCTTAATGGAGGAGGTATGCGACGAGAGAGTTCAGAAGAGCTGTGTCTGTTGTAATAGCTATAGTAAAGAGAAAGTGACGCAACAATTCGACGGGCAGAAAGAGATTGGAAAGAATTAGTGAGATCAGGAGAGTTGATAAGACGAAAAGCCCTAGACTCCACCTTCTCTAGGAGAGCTGTATGAGTGGAACTAACCTAAATGTGTGACGCATACTCCATACAGAGGCGAACAACATCCCTATACAGTGCAAACAACTGGGGTGGATTGAATAAATACTGAAGGTGCCTCAGAACACCTAACCTCTTAGAACCTTGTTTAGAAAGAGAGGTAATGTGATCTTTCCAGGAAAGATCACGAGAAAAAGAAACACCGAGAATATTAAGATCAGATGAAGGCTTGAGTTGTGTGTTTTCGAAGAAGAATCATAGTTTTGTGGAAGATTGTGTCGAGTGGAGAGATGAAGAAATTGAGTTTTTGAGGCATTTAAAACAACCATGTTTTCTCTGTCCCAATTTGAAATACGAGAAAGATCAGAGGTTAGTTGCTCCAAGGATACCCTTCTCGAGTCTATCAACTGTTGTTGGGTGGAAAGTTTTTCAAACTGGGAGGAATAATGAAGGGTGGAGTCTTCAACATAGGAGTGAATATTAGATAATAGAGAGAAGGTCATTAATGAAAAGTAGAAAAAGTGTTGGGATAGGATAGTACCCTGAGGAACACCACTATTAATAGATTTAAAGGAAAAACGGTGGCCATCTACAACAGATACTGAATCAAAGGAGTAGGAAAATTCATTAATAAAATATCACCAGGTCTTCTATAAAGAATATCCACCTCAGCTATCCAATAATCCTGGCAACTGATCATTGAAGATAAAGTGAAAATACTTTGCAAAAACAGTTTTTAGATAATTGACCAAATATGCATCTATCTTTAAAAAAAAAAAAAAAAAAAAAAAACAGATGATGTATTAATATTATGCAAAGTTTAAGAAAAAAGGATTCAATTAATTATTAAAATTTTTTGTTTTTGAAGGAAAAATAAATTTAGCTTTATTACAGTTTATCTGCAATTTGCCAAAAAAAAAAAAAAAAAAAAAAAAATAGCCTATCATTGCATCTCATTATGTCTGCTTTATGTTGATTCAGACGGAAAGGCAAAGATTTTAAGGTCTCACCAAAATATGAGTGATGGCAAGATTTGCCTGGTATGATTAAAAAAAATCCATATATACTGTAGTTTAGCAATGACGGGGCTCAGGCTTGTGCCAAAAATTTGTATATAAAACTGTTAGTAAAAGAAATTATTTTGTCACTTTCATATTTAGATTAATTTTATAAAATTGGAATGAAATACTAGTAGAGCATAGATTTTTAATTTGTTAGAAATTCTAAGAAATGGGAAACTGAAACGTTAATGAAAATAATGATAATGACAAAACTTATTAGAATATGATTTGGAGTTTTATTTCGGATTTTCTTTTTAAATTGAGGATTATTTGTAATATGCGATGTAGATATGGTACCTAGTAAGGGGGAAAGCAAATCGGTTAGCCATCTACAGAGTTTTATAAAACTCGGTAGATGGCTTTGTTTGTAGATTTGTTCTGTTTTTAAATTTTGGTCGAAGAGGGATTCCTTTGCACAATTTTGGAATACCATAGAAATATGGAGTTGTGGGATTAGGAGTAGATAGTTTTTTATGTAAATCGGTCGGAAGCATATTTTTAATAACATTCTTTCTAAAAATGTATGTTTGGAAGTTAATAGGGTTTCCATAAAGATTTTAGTATATTTTTCGATCACTAACCATTTGTTCTGCTTTATTTATATAGTTTAAAGTACTCTATGACAACAAAACCGGCACCCTTAACTGCATGCCGAATAATGATGATTTAATTAATTATGTTTTGGATTTTTTTAGAGCAGAATTTAGACGTTTTGGAAATTATGAATAATTCTTTTGAAGTTTTTTGCTTTTAAAGGAAAAGAGTTTTATTATTTCTCGAATGATGAGAGTACTTGTAATTTACTTCTTAGAGAGGTACCGGATGAGAAAACCTAAGACTAAGTCTGAAGAAAGTTTTCTTCTTTGTTCAGTTGCTAATTTAATAAATCAGTGATCAACTTTGGGTTGGAAAACGTATTCCATGATGATTCTTCACAAAGTTTAGTTAATTTGTTCGAAAGATAGATGCGGTATTCTGATAAATTATACAAAAATTGCTTCTTAATAAGATTATTGCTAGTTTTAAATAAATGGTATGCTAAAATACTTCTTAAGTTAATATAATGCATATTGGGAATCATGTATAGGTAATTTGTTTCGTGGTTCAAAGCACGGCTGGGGAGCTGATGAAATTTGTTTCAGCTTCAGCTCCAGCTCCAGAGCTATTGACATATCTGGCTCCTGCTCCTGCTCCGGCTCCAGTTCCTGCTTCGGATCTATTATTTGAGTGGTTCTGGCTCCGCCTTTAGTTTAAAGATCCTCCTAATTCTTATACAGTTGTATTTAAGTATTACTGCCACCCAGAAGCATTAGCCCAAATGGAGCTCCGCATCAATAGGACTCTATACCACATTTTTTACAGTAGTTTTAAGCTTTGCACAACTTTGATCGCACAATACAAAGTCTCATCTTTTTTAATCAATAAAACTAAATATATGAAACAAAATGCACTCTTCATCAAAAGAAATAAACAATAATTTAATTTTTTTTTCAAAATGAATTTGTTTTAAGGAAACAGAAGGATTCAATCAGATCCTCT
Organism: Armadillidium nasatum; assembly: GCA_009176605.1. Taxonomy (NCBI): domain Eukaryota; kingdom Metazoa; phylum Arthropoda; class Malacostraca; order Isopoda; family Armadillidiidae; genus Armadillidium; species Armadillidium nasatum. The sequence continues at coordinate 9,780 of SEYY01014934.1, read as the reverse complement.
TTCATTGAGGCTCGTAAGTCTGACAGAATTATTCGAAGGGTCTAAAATAAGCGTTCCACACTAACTTGTGTTGTTGGCATTCAAGTTACTTTATAAGCAGCATCTTGAATTATTTTTGGGTAATGTGGTATATCGCCTTTGATGATTTATCTATTTCTCCATAACGGGCAAAACACGAGATACATCAAGCTTAAATTTTGCTTTAGAAGATCCTCGTTTACTATCCATTTTTCCTTCAGTCCGATGGTGTTGGCTTTCAGATAAAGGAAACTATTCATAAGCTGACTTACATTCACAAAATTTAAAGAGGGTGATGAAGTTGAAAGTTGGTTTACATTAAGTTCATTAACTACTTTAAGTGCTTGGCATTTTTAAATTCCTTATTTTTGAGTTGTGATGATTGTTTTGAAGTATTATAATGCTCCATTTTTCGAATTGCTTTATTAATCAATGCCATCTTTCCTCTACTGAGCTGTACATCATTTAGCGTAATCTTGTACATATGATAAATATAGATTACGCACAACAAGCAATACTTCATTATTAAGAAGTTTCTCTTTTTTCATTGACTCTTTAATTGCATCCGCGATTGTTCTATGCATTTGAGAGAAGTTCAGCATAAGTTTTTTACAGTCCTTTGTAAAAGAAGCCAGTGGTTAACTCAGCTGCTTGTAATCTTTTAGTCACTAAGAATGGATGATGAAGGATTGCTTCAAGCCTTTCTACTTCACACCACTGAAAATCAATCATTGTTATATCTGGATGATTCATGTCAATTAATGCATTCTTTAGTTTTTAAAAGCTCTTATTAATCAATAGGTAAGTACTGCCCCACCTAGTTGCTTGTTACAAGATAGCAACTTTTCCTCCTTTACGTTTAAAATAACTTCAACTTTTTGGTGTTCGTGCAGCCACAGTAATTTGGCGTATATTAGCTATAAGAGTATGGACAATGTCTTTAAACCATCTCTGATGGTGAACTGTAAGGTATGTACAGCGCATCGCATGTGTTCTATTTTTACAGCAGTGAAAGCAGAATCCACATCTTCATTTAATTTCGTTTCTAAACAACATTTGCAATTTTATTGATCAGTTATACAATTTTCGGATTCAAAATCTAAATTAGAATTATCTATTTTAGAGGAGTCTACATTAGTTTATTTATTGCATTTATCCTGTTGAATGCATAATCCATTACAACTGCTAAAACTTGCTCTTTAGTAAGTTCAGACTCTTTGAGAACTTCTTCAACTAGATTTCTACTAACTCTTGATGTATGTTGTGCTTGCGTTTCTCGAACTGCTAAAGTACCTATTGTTTTTTCGGTTATTAGTTTGGTCAATTGAACATTTATTGCAAAATAATTTATTCTTTCTAGTACGTCTAGTACAAGCATCCATTTTTAAAAGGAAAACATTTCCCATCCCATGAACATTTGTTTCTGCACTTTTTCTTGCCTTTCAGCTTCACTTATCACCATTTTTCCATAGAAATGCCTAAGTTTTTGATTAATTCTCCATTATAGAGTAAATGCTGGAGTGGAAAAGAATTTTAAGGTTTCTTCTCCATTTACAACTATTTGGATAATATGAGTTTAAATCATTCAGCGGTCATTGATATCGTAACTTTTTAACTTGTTGCAAATCTTGAAATAGAAAGTTGTATACATGAAGTGTTTAGGGTAACTGATGTAAACTTTAGTTTTTTCCTTCTACTATTTTAAAGATTTCAGGATGTTGTCTTTGCAAATGTTGCTTTTAAATTGAATGTTTATGGTTATTTTCAATTCACAGATGACTTCTTTTGCAACTTGGCAAACAAGTTTAGCAGAAGCTCTCTTAGTGGAAAGTTGTGTCTGTTAGAGCTCCAATGCTAGTGTGTGTGTTTGTGTTTTTTTTTATAGTTTTAAATATGTGTTGTATTTTTAACTTTTAAGTGCATAGTGTTTTAAATTAATTATAGGCTATTTTTATTGTCAGTGAAGATTGCCATTTTCAGATAAGTATTGTTTTAACCTAAGTATAAACTTTTACCATTTTAAATTTACTATATATTTTCTTTGGTAAATTTACTTTTAGTCTGTTAGTTTACGATGCTCTGTGCTTGCCTGAATGCGTGTGTGCGTGAGTAAGTGTGTGTATGCGTGCGTACGTGCGTGCGTGTGTCTGCGAAATGTCTAATCTGAGTGATCGTGGGGTTGGGCGTAGGCGGGAGTTTCTTATTACCTTTGCTAACGTCCGTGGCCTTCGATCTAATTTAGCGTCTGTTGAATACCACCTCTCTTCCTCTCGTCCTTACTTTTTGTTTCTGTCTGAGACCCAGCTGAACAGGGATTCTTTCTCTAGCAATCTTAATGTCTCTAACTACAACTTTTTTCACAATTTCCGTCTAAATGGTGGAGTCTGTGCCTATATTAACATTAACACTCCTGTGACACGTCTCGTAAATCTAGAATCTCCTAATTTCGATGTTTTATGGCTAAAAATCTGTCTTCCTACTACTACTACTATTATCATGTGTTTCTGCTACTGCTCCCCTAATGGAACAGATTTTCCAGTTTTTTTTCAATATCTTACTACTACTCACGAGACTGTCACTTCTTCTCATCCAAATGCTGAAGTCCTCTATTTAGGGATTTCAACGTACACCACACTGAGTGGTTGGGCTCCTCTCATACTGATACAGGTGGGAGGGAGGCCAAATCATTCAGCATTCTTAACGATCTAGAGCAGTTGATTAGGGAACCCACACACATTCAAGACGTCCTAACCAATTCAGGAATACACTTGATTTATGCTTCACCACTACTCCTTCTAGATATAAATACACCATTTTCCCTCCTATTGGTAACTCTGACCATAATCTTATAGCTCTTAGTTATAATGCTTTCTCTCCAACAGCTCCACCATACCCTAAACGTACTTTCTGGCACTTTAATCGGGCTAATTGGGGAGCAATACACCGCTTCTTTGCTAACTATCATTGGAGTGAATCTTGCTTTGTCTCGGGGGACGCTTCTGTCTCTGCTGAAAAGGTAGGGGCCGTAATCCTTGACGGGATGGGCAGATTCATTCCATCTTCAACTAAATCTTTTTCTCCTCAAAATCCTTGGTTCGATGGCAATTGTTCTCTTGCCCTTCGGGAGAGAGACAATGCTTATCGTGAATGGAAAAACTCTCCTTCTCCTATCACTCTTGCTAATTTTCATTCAGCTCGGAATCGTTGCAGGGATGTTCTTCGACGGACTAAGCGTACTTTCATAAAAAGGAAGTGCGCTGACCTCCATGGCTCTCCTACTGATAAAAATTTCTGGCCTCTTGTCAAAAATATCTCAAACAACTTCTGTAAATCTGCCTTTCCTCCTCTTATTCGCTCTGATGGTTCTGTAGTAATACTCCTTCTGAAAAGGCTAATCTCTTCGGCCTCCTTTTTTCATCGAATTCCACCCTGCTCGATTCTGGCATCCCTCCTCCTACTCCTTCTCCTCTCAGGTGTCCCATGCCTCTACCTGTAATTACTCATGATCAGGTGCATGGGATCCTGAAATCTATGAACGTCAGGAAGGCCAGTGGCCCGGATGGCATTTCCCCTCGTGTTCTGAGGGAGTGTGCTTCCGAGTTGGCCCCTGTCCTCGTTCAGCTCTACTCTCTATGACTTAATACTAATACTTTTCCTCTATACTGGAAGCGTGCATTTGTTCAGCCGATCCCGAAAAAAGGTAGCCGCTCTGACCCTTCTAACTATAGACCTATAGCTCTCACTTGTGTTCTATCTAAAATTTTTGAAACTCTCCTCAACTCTCATTTCCTGGATCATTTGAAGTCTCATTCTCTTCTCTCAGATCACCAGTATGGCTTTCGACGCTCGAGGTCAACTGGTGACATACTTTCCTATCTTACTGATCTATGGTCTGCCCTTAGTGACTTCGGGGAGTCTTGTGTGGTGGCGCTTGACATATTCAAGGCTTTCGACCGGGTATGGCATGCGTCGCTGCTCTCCAAGCTCCCTTCCTTTGGGTTTCCTCCTTCCCTTTGCTTACTCTTGTCTAGTTTTCTCTCAGATCGTTCCATTTCGGCTCTTGTAGATGGAGCGACCTCTTCCTCCTTTTCTGTCAACTGTGGTGTTCCTCAGGGTTCTGTTTTATCTCCAACTCTATTCTTACTTTTCATTAACGACCTTCTTAACTGCACTTCTAACTCTGTTCACTCTTATGCTGATGACAAAACTCTACATTCTTCTACTCATTTCAAATCTGCTCCCTCTTTTGCTTCTAGAGTTGCTTCTCGTCTTCAACTTTCCGATTCTATTCTTGCCGATTCTGGATGGAATTTCCCGGTGGGGTCATAGCAACCTTGTGAAATTCAACTCTATAAAAACTCAACTTCTTCACATCCCCCTCTCAAAAACACCTCCTAACTTTCCTATCCTTCGATGGCTCTGTAAATAACATTAATATCCTTGGTCTAAACATAAACAACAAACTGTCTTGGAAACCACATATCACAATGGTTGCTAAAGCGGCCTCTAGGAAGCTGGGAGTTTTATTCAGATTGCGAGAATTTTTTCCTTCTGAGCAGTTACTCCAAATATATAAAGGTCTTATTCGCCCTTGTATGGAGTACTGTTCTCACATTTGGGGGGCTCCGGCTCCTCCTCTCTTCTGGATAGGGTTGAGTCAAAAGCTAAAAGATTAATAAACTGTCCCCTACTTTCAAACTCTCTTGACCCTCTATCTCTGCGACGTAACGTTGGCGCGCTATCTCTTTTCTATAGGTATTACAATGGCAGGTGCTCGAGGGAATTGGACCTCTCGCATTCCTCCACCGTTGCGTCGTCCTCGTTGCACAAGGGGTGCCCTTCTTTCGCACCAATTTTGTGTGGACGTAGGAAACCCCAGGCTAACCCGTTGTGGTGCCTCCTTCTTTCCAGCCACCTCTATTCTGTGGAACTCTCTACCATCATCTATTTTTCCTCCTGTATTTATTCTTCCACTCTTCAAGGCTTCCGTCTGTGCCCACCTGAGGGTTGTGCGTTAGGTGTGTCTAAATGAATTTTCTCCTTATGTGTGTGCCCCATCCTTGAAAATTGCTCTTCCCGTGAGTGGTGGCGTTCTGTAAAAAAAAATAAAAAATATTTTCATCAATTTCATTTTTTGAAATATTTTGATCCTGATGAGTTATCACTCTGATTGGTGTTCATTGTGAAAATGTTACTTAAAAATCAGTTTTAAAGAAAATTTTATTTATTTCATATTTCTGTATGCCTGCAGTATTACTGATTACTGTATTAATTTTCATAAAATATTAGCCTATATATATATATATATATATATATATATATATATATATATATATATATATATATATATATATATATATATATATATATATATATATATATATATATATATATATATATATATATATATATATATATATATATATATATATATATATATAAGTAGTAGTGAAAACCAGGGTTCCAGAACACTTTCAATATCGTACTTTTTGAGAATCGGTCTCTGTATTTTTAAACCATCCACTTCATTTTGTAAGAATATCTATGAACGTTTTGTTTGAGGAGGGGGAACATTTCATTCACCTTTCATTTTCTTTGAAAATTGTTCAATTTCTTTAACATTTTTTCATCAAGTTTCCCCAGCCCCTTCTGTCTCTTTACGTCCTTTCCCTTCAAAAATATTTTTTAATTAATTGCTTTTTAATAAAAAAACTTATAATGAAATATGGAGATATCTTGAAATAGAGGGTATAAAATATTTAGCTATTGGTGGAAGCATATTTAAAGGTGACATTCCGGTACCTTGCATGGCTTGTAAATGTCAAAAACAGATACCGTGCAATTTAATTTAAGTAAATAGTATTACAATTATCGTTGGGATTTTAAAAATTTCTTAGAAATTTCTAAAATTGAATATGAGAAGCACAATTTTTAAAAAAAAAATCATGTAAAAATGATAATTACTATAGCATTCCATATCGCTCTCAGTATACTCAAAATATTTGATAATAAATCATTGAAATATTCACCATACAATATATTTAGAGAAAATTATTTAAAAATATTTTAAAAACTATAAAGATGTTTTGAATAATTGAGATAAAATATTAAATCTAAATGACCAATTAGACCAAGCATATTAGCAGGTAATAAAATAATATTAAATACGATATAATTTAAATAATATTAACAAAACTTTAATATTAAATATTTTTATAGTTTGTAATATTTTTAAGAAATAAAAATTTATTATGTTTAATTTTATTTTTTAAAAAAAATAATTGATAACAAATATACTATTTCAAATTATAATATTAATTTATAAATTTCATTAGGTTTCTCTTCATTTCTCTCTCTTTTCCGGTTTTCTTTCTCCATTTCTTCCAGAGGCACCCTTATCTTATTCCCAATGTCATTCCTCTCTATTTCAAAATTATTCAATTTTATCTCCCTTTTTCGTCTTTCTTTCTCCATCTGTTCCATAGGTGCCCCTCTATATTTTCCTATTTTTTCAAATATTGATTATATAGAATATATATATATATATATATATATATATATATATATATATATATATATATATATATATATATATATATATATATATATATATATATATATATATATATATATATATATATATATATATATATATATATATATATATATTATATATATATATATATATATATATATATATATATATATATATATATATATATATATATATATATATATATATATATATATATATATATATATATATATATATATATATATATATATATATATTTTACCTTCTCACCCCCTGACCACCCCACGCTCGGGAGGCCACACTTCTATAAAGATGTTTTGAATAATTGTGATAAAATATTAAATCTAAATGACCAATAAGACCAAGTATATTAGCAGGTAATAAAATAATATTAAATACGATATAATTTAAATAATATTAACAAAATAAAAAAATTTATAATAAAAATTTTATATAATACAGCCGCCCAACGCAGACGGACTCCTCCAGAGATCACTCAAGGCAGAGATGTTCCAGAAGATTCTGGGGCGAGAATTAGAAGGATAGAGTAACAGGAAGTGCAACACGGTCTCCGGGGCCTCTCCGCATCTGGTACAAGTGGGAGATGTTTGTCTGTTTTATTTTGTATTTATGTTTGTATTGTTGTAAGTTTAGATGGTGACCAAATCTCAGCCTTGATAGGGAAATTTGTGAGTGTCTTGGAAGGTTGTTGAAGTCGGGATATATATATATATATATATATATATATATATATATATATATATATATATATATATATATATATATATATATATATATATATATATATATATATATATATATATATATATATATTATATATATATATATATAATTTTTGCTTGTGATTTATTTCCAGGAAATCTAATTTTCATGATGAAAATTAAGGTCACCGTAAAGATGAACATATTTTATTTGGACGTTTCGAATCATAGGGATTCTTCTTCAGCTAAAATGAAATGAAAAGCAAAACAATTAATGCACAAAAATTAAAATACAAAAAAATTTTACAAAAGAACAAAAACTATTAAGTAAAAACACATCACAACTCATGTGAACATCTTAACGGCAGAACAGACTGGAAAATCACAAGAATTAAGTGACAGGAAAAATTTAAAAGGTTGGTTTGTTGATGAGATAAAACTTATAAATATAAAAGAACACCCAAATACAAATAATTAGCAAAATAAAAACTAATTGATAAAGTACTTAAAATTAGAAATGAACAAATAAAAAACAATACCGATAACCTCTCGAACGCATATATATATATATATATATATATATATATTATATATATATATATATATATATATATATATATATATATATATATATATATATATATATATATATATATATATATATATATATATATATATATATATATATATATATCTCCTCTGGTGGGCAAAGGCCGGACGCCAACCAAATTCCAAGTGAGTTGGGGAACATTAGGAATCTGATCGCTAATGGCCAACGTGACCAGATACACGGCGTTTAAAAGTGTGCAAGGCGAAGGAAATTTGGAAAACAGATAAAGGGAGTGAGTTCCAGATTTTAACAGTAGAGTACATGTAAGAGTGAGCATAGCGGTTAAGTCTGGGGTCGGAGATTTGGACAGAGAAAGGATGAGACTGTGTAGAAAGTCGTGTCGCACGAGCCCTTCTCAATGGAGGAGGTATGCGACGAAAGAGTTCAGAAGAAGAATGTCCGTTGTAATAGCGATAGTATAGAGAAAGTGACGCAACAATTCGGCTGGAAGAAAGAGACTGGAGAGAGTTAGTAAGAGCAAAAAAGTTTATAAGACGAAAAGCCTTAGACTCCACCTTTTCGAGAAGAGCTGTATGTGTGGAACCACCCCAGATGTGAGAGGTGTACTCAATACAGGGGCGAACAACACCCCTATACAGAGCGAGCAACTGGGTTGGTGTAAAAAAACCACGAAGGCGCCTCAGAACACCCAACCTCTTAGAAGCTTGTTTAGAGAGACAAATAATGTGATCTTTCCAAGAAAGATCACGAGAAAAAGAAACAGTGTAAATATTGAGGACGGATGAAGGTTTGAGTTGAGTGTTTTCGAAGAAGATATCATAGTTGTGTGGAAGATTGTGTTGAGTAGAAATATGGAGGAATTGAGTTTTTGAGACATTGAAAACGACCATGATTTCTCTGCCCCAATTTGAAATACGAGAAAGATCAGAGGTCAGTTCCTCCAAGGCCATCCTTCTTGAATCTATCAACTGCTGTTGGGAGGGACGTCTTTCAAATTGAAAGGAGAAATGAAGGGTGGAGTCATCGGCATAGGAGTAAATAGGAGACGAAGTAATAGAGAAAAGGTCATTGATGAAAATTAGAAAAAGAGTTGGAGAAAGGACAGATCCTTGAGGAACTACACTATTTATAGATTTAAAGAAAGAACGGTAGCCGTCTACAACAGCTGCTATAGAACGACCAGAAAGGAAATCAGAGAGAATGTCACAAAGAGAAGGATAGATTCCGAAAGAGGGAAGTTTGGAAATCAAAGCTTTGTGCCAGACTCTATCGAAAGCTTTCGATATGTCTAGCGCCACAGCGAAAGATTCACCGACACCCTGAAGAGCGGAGGACCACGAGTCAGAAAGTAGGGAAAGAAGATCACCAGTAGAACGTTCTTTAGGAAAGTCATACTTGCCATCAGAGATAAAATTAGAAGAATTGAGGTGTTTAAAAATTTTTCTGTTAAAGATAGATTCGAAAACTTTAGAAAGAACGGAGGTTAAAGAAATAGGACGATAGTTAGAGGGCTGAGAGGGGTCCCCCTTCTTCGGTATAGGTTGAATGAGCGCACGTTTCCAGCAAGAAGGGAAAGTTGAAGTAGAAAAACAAAGACGAAATAGTTTACCAATGCAGGGTGCAAGCTCGGAAGCACAAGTTTTGAGAACCACAGGAGGAATACCATCAAGACCATACTCCTTTTTAGTATTAAGCTCAGTGAAAGCAGAAATTACATTTTTTGAAGAAATTACATTGTAAGGCATAAATGAGTTGGAAGGAGGAGGAATAGCTCTGGGATCGTCCATATATATATATATATATATATATATATATATATATATATATATATATATATATATATATATATATATATATATATATATATATATATATATATATATATATATATATATATATATATATATATATATATATATATATATATATATATA
>SEYY01014932.1:15000-19028 GCA_009176605.1 Armadillidium nasatum | reverse complement strand
CTCCATGGAATTTAATTACTTTAACTGCAAGAAAGCCACACAAGTATCTCATTCCATTCAATTCATCGATTCTTATATCGGTCAAGGAAGGAAATAAGACTAATTTAGCAAAACTAATTTTCTTGAGGTTACTTACTAAGTCAGCTTCCAAGACTTTAGAAATACTGTCACATGAAATTGGTCCTTGCAACAAGATGTTATAAGTATCATCATTCTAACAATTTTTAAATCTTGACATATTCAAGAGTGATGAAACTGCAGCTCTCTGGAACACTGTTTCAAACATTGAACACGTATGATTATCATTAAATCCACAGGCACCTCTAAAGTTACCAAAACAGTTCTCAATTGGATCTTGACATAATCGGCGAGTATAGGCAGACCTCAGCTTAAAATTTACAATTAATTCTTGATGAAGCATTTTGACAACATTTTGAATCCATACATCTTTAAATTTAAAGTGTGCTGTTACTTCAAGCTGTCCTTCTATGTCTCTGTAAATTTTCAATTCTTGTACACAACATACCATATCAGTCAGATAATTCCATCCAAAATTATCTCTACGAAGTTCTCCATGAAATGGAGATCTGTTTCTCTGCGAATCAAAGAAAAACATTCATTAAAAATCAAACCTAAATATTTTTGTTTAATACTATTACATTCTTAAATTAATGACAAAATTTGTAAATTCAAAAAAGGATGACAATATTATACTTCTACATTCAAAGTGAAAATTTTATATTAGAAGTGTATTATAAAAATGATTTTAAAATATTTTCTATATTTAAATAGGTATAAATGTTAATATTTATATTTTCTTTTTTAACTTACACTACCCTATTTCCTTTAATTAAGTTACAATAATATTGTTTAACGGCATAGAATCTATAAAAATTGCACAAAGTAAAATCAGTTATTACAGTTTTGAGAAAAAAGATTTGAAATTAGAACTAATAATAATAATAATATTAATAGTTGAGAAAACATTTAAAATTAGAAATAATAATAAAATAATAATAATAATAATAATAATAATAATAATAATAATAATAATAATAATAATAATAATAATAATAATAATAATAATAATAATAATAAAAAAAAGAATTTAAAAAATGTTTTATATAAAATTTTAAAATAAAATAACCTATATATCTATATATATATATATATATATATATATATATATATATATATATATATATATATATATATATATATATATATATATATATATACTTACTTTGATTATAATATAAATTATCACAGGAACAGTCTCAGATCTTTAAGTCCTTCATAACTTTCAAAATTATTCTTGCTCAAATTAAATTTTTCTTCAATAAATGGGGTTATCGGTCCTAATGAACTTAAAATTGTTTTATGCTGCTTTAAGGGGATACAGCATCTCTTTTTGTAATTCTTAAACATAAAGAGTCTGGTGAAAAAGAAAAAGAATATATATGGCAGCTGAGTCAGAACTTCAAATCTAAATATAGTTTAGTGATGCACAAGTTTTACAACGAATCATTTCTCTTCTAAGAAAATTCCTTTTAAAAGAAAGTATACCTGTTTACTTCAATCTCATTTCATATTTCTTATTTCAATACCACAATTCATTATTGTATCATGCACTGTACTTTCTCAAAAATTTTACTGTACTTTTGTAGGTAATTAGTTCAAATTTATGTGAAGTATTCAATTAACAGTCAAACACATATTGTAAGGCTTGACTTTTTACTTCTTTACCATTGTAAACAATATTAAAGTTTATAAATGTTGTGTATAATTAATTGTTGTTTATGTTCAGAATCATATATAAGTGATAACTTCAAAGGTATTGTTACAAATTTTTATAATACTATCAAAAATCATTTAAATATTAGCAAATAAAAAAAAAAACTAAAATTTTACCTTTCTTTGAATCTCTCAAATTCATTTAAATTGAAAATTTGTATATATATATATATATATATATATATATATATATATATATATATATATATATATATATATATATATATATATATATATATATATATATATATATATATATATATATATATATTTAAAATTTTAATGCATGGCAATTTATCAACAGAGATGGTGAAAAGTGCAGAATTTACTTCTACTCCTAATCTATAATAAAAATTTTGATAGGGGAACAAAAAGGTTTTCTAAATTTTCCAATAACATCAAGTTGTTAACCTTGTTAAATAAGACTAAGCAACATTCTAACGATATATATATATATATATATATATATATATATATATATATATATATATATATATATATATATATATATATATATATATATATATATATATATATATATATATATATATATATATATATATATATATATATATATATATATATATATATATATATATATATATATATATATATATATATATATATATATATATATATATATATATATATATATATATATATATATATATATATATATATATATATATATATATATATATATATATATATCAGATATAAAACTTAGCTAAATTATTTTATTTTACTAATTAATCTATATATCTATATAAACATTGACATCACTCAATATTTATTTAAAAAAAAAAAAAAATCAAGTTAGTGTCTAAAAGAACATATTTTGGTCATTATAGGTATCACATTTCCTTTTTAATGTACTTTTTACAGTTTTTTGAAAAAATTTGTGTAATAGAGAACTTGAACATTTGTTATTTCAATTATCAAAATTCAAAAAAATATGATATTTTGATTATAAAATATATTTCACCACCATTCACATGTCAGGGAGTGCAAGGGGCATAGGTCCAAACATTTTAGAAAAATACTCCTATGTCATATGTGTACTCTAGTAATATTAAATTTGCTAATAATTTTTTTTAAACACATATTGATAAATTGATATATTTCTGGTAACACCACCTTTTTCAATAAAATAAAAAAAAGAATTTAAAATTAATGTTTTAAATAAATTAAAATTTTCTAAATAGCGGTAACTATAAATTATTTTAAATAAAAAATAACATGGAAATAAATGTTAATTGAAAACTTTTTTTAGGTTTCCATATCGATTTAACTTGACCTTCATTTAAAAAATATTAAATTCTTCATTGTAAATTGTTTATCTCATTTTCAATAAATATTTTTTATGCAAAATTGAATTCACTTGAGTCTTGTTTTTACGTTTTGAATGTAATTATAATAATAATAATAATAATAATAATAATAATAATAATAATAATAATAATAATAATAATAATATATATATATATATATATATATATATATATATATATATATATATATATATATATATATATATATATATATATATATATATATATATATATATATATATATATATATATATATATATATATATATATATATATATATATATATATATATATATATATATATATATATATATATATATATATATATATATATATATATATATATTTGAGGACGAAAAAACAATTATTAATAAAATAAATAAACATAATAAATAAAATGAGGCATATCTTAATATCTGTTAAAACATTTCTAATATAAATGCGTGAATACATAAATATGATTATTAATAAATTAAGATAATTTCACAAAAACAAATAGGTTAAATTAAAATATTGTAAAAAAAATATCTAAATAAATTTTGATCAAGTTTTCCATAAATAACCCCATTTTCTTCAATTTCTTTAAAGAAAAAATATTAAAAGGTAACTTTTATAAAAGTTTGAAAAATTATCATCAATTTAAACATTTTTAAATAAATTTTATGGAGTCATTTTACTTATTTCTGCCTTGCATATTAAGGGTGCAGACAGAAAGAATATATATATATATATATATATATATATATATATATATATATATATATATATATATATATATATATATATATATATATATATATATATATATATATATATATATATATATATATATATATATATATATATATATATATATATATATATATTATATATTATAATTGTTACCCAAAATTAATAACACTT
>SEYY01014932.1:0-7500 GCA_009176605.1 Armadillidium nasatum | reverse complement strand
ATTGAAATTGGTGAGTCACTACAATAACATAATTGTGGTGTTTCTTCATTTATTTGAACTTGTGGATTAGCAACTTATGTCATAATTTACCGCAGGCTTAATCGTTATTCGACTTTATTATTGAATATATTTAAACTGTTAAGATGCACATAATTCATAAAATCAGCAAATATATTTTATAATGGATTTTCCTCCCAAGGAGAAGACAACGCGGTTTGACGTCACAGTACATTTGAAGTTGTATATTTTTGTTACAACGAATTACTGCATAAAACAACATAGCTTCATAATCACAGGAAAACGACTTAATCTTTTTCTCGTAAAAAAATATTATTTTTATATTTCATAACCATAAAATGAAGGAATTAAATAAAATATGCAACTACATCACAAAATCCTTTATTCATAGGAAAAGAAATATTGAGGAAGATTTAATATATATTATATTATATATATATATATATATATATATATATATATATATATATATATATATATATATATATATATATATATATATATAATAAAAAGTTAAAGTTGAATGAGAGAATAGACCTATTTCTATTCTTGAATAAAAAAAAACGTCATTTTAAGACCAGCAAATTTAGGTTAAATTTTTGCAAGTTTTAAAATTAAAATTTCAAATATTTCTTTAACTTGAACACCATCTTCAAATAATTAGAATTTTAGAAGAAAATCTGTTTTATTTGTGATTTTATTTATTCGAAAGAATTAATTTTTCTTATTAAATAATTAAAATATATATAAATTAAATAAAATAAATTACTTCGTTTGTGTCTATTTCTAAGATTTTTTTTATTATAAACCCAAATCAATTCATTTAATAATTTTATTTATTTATAATTTTATAATTTTATTTATTTATCTTCTATATATGCATCTCTTAACATTTATTGTTTCCTGTCAATCAAAATCGGGAGGGGTTGCGATGCCTCGTGGCTCCGCACACGTCAAAGAAAGTCTCACAAAAGAAAGAACAAGAGAGGTCCAGAATACCAAAGGAAACCTCCGGTTTTCCTGATCCATCTAGGAAAGAACCAAGGGAGACTCCGTTCCCACTCCAGAAACAAGGAAGCTCCGTCTTCCTTCCAATCAGACAGGACCAGAGGGGGGGGACTCCGTTCCCCCCTTCAAAACATGGAAGCTCCGACTTCCATCCGTCCAGGAAAGAACAGAATCCGTTCCCTTCCAAAACACGGAAGCTCCGGCTTCCATCCATCCAGGAAAGAACAGAGGGGGCTCCGCTCCCCTCCTGGAAGGATTCAGGAGGGCTCCGACCCACCTTCAACATCAAGGAAGCTCAGATTTCCTTCATGAAATAAAATAAAATACCCGTAACTATAGACCCACAGCCAATCATCTCATAAAACAATGTGAGATTGTACAGGTTGCCAGATTTAGCTACTTTTTGACAGAATCTGGCACCTGCCGAAGTCGCGTATATATATATATATAACAACTGTGAAAATGTAAGTCTTAAAAAGGTATTTCTTAATTCTTAACACAATATTATTATTATTATTATTATTATTATTATTATTATTATTATTATTATTATTATTATTATTATTATTAGTAGTAGTAGTAGTATTTATTATTATTATTATTATTATTATTATTATTATCATTGTTATCATTATTATTATTATTATTATTATTTATTATTATTATTATTATTATTATTATTATTATTATTATTATTATTATTATTATTATTATTATTATTATTATTATTATTATTATTATTATTATTATTATTATTATGTAGAAACTGCAATGTATTGAATTTATTTTTAATTAAATATGTTCAGTATTTTTTTAAGATTGAAGGAAAACCGAAATATTTAAATATTTTAAAAATAACTCAAAAGTATTAATACGTAATTGAAATTTTGAATTATAATAAATAATAGCCTCCCATAAAAATGAAAACAACATTTTATTTTTAAATTTTTTTTCAGAATTTAAAAAATTAATCATTATTTTTAAGTATATTATATATTATTAAATTTGTAATAAATTTTAATATTTCAAAGTTTTTTTTTATAAAGGTCTTTGATAGAAAGATTTAATTTATCGTTGTCTCGTAACTTCCTGTATGTATTATTTATGGGTGTGAAAGCCTAAAACAAATTATAAACAATATATCTCTCGTGAAATTCAAAATGTTAAGGATTAATTGTCAAGTTGTTAATTTTATCTGATCCTCGCGGAAGCCTTAGGTGTCCATGGGACTCAGGTTTAGAACCCCCGGTGTAAACGAAACAGACAATGGCTGGATTACCCAGCTTGATATAGATATCCGGTCAAATATAATAATATTCATTCCATTTTACAGTGGTTCTATCTGGTAACCTCTTTCAAAAATATTTGACGTCTAGCGAATATATTAGGCTCATAAATTGTTTATAATTAATATTCCTGAAAAACTTGAAGTGCTAAATGTTTATTATATAAAGTTCTGTTTCATAAATATTTAGAAAATTTAAAGATACTTTGAAAACATTTAAATGTATTTGAAAATATTCTAATTTAATATATAAATTGATGGGTAACTTTTATAATTTTCATCAATTAAAAAAGATTTAAACTGATCTTTCTTTTCTATTCCGAAGTTTTTTAAACAATTTTAAGATTTATTTGATTTTATATAAATTTTATATTTTTAATTTTTAATGTTACTCAAAACTTTTCTATTTTATATATATATATATATATATATATATATATATATATATATATATATATATATATATATATATATATATATATATATATATATATATATATATATATATATATATATATATATATATATATATATATATATATATATATATATATATATATATATATATATATATATATATATATGGTTGTCATTATAGGGGAGCAAGGAAAGTCCATGGCCCCACCCTAGATTTTCAACCTCACAAGAACCTTCCACAATGGAATTTTTTTTTTTAATCAGTTGATATTATATATATATATATATATATATATATATATATATATATATATATATATATATATATATATATATATATATATATATATATATATATAGTATATATATATATATATATATATATATATATATATATATATATATATATATATATATATATATATATATATATATATATATATATATATATATATATATATATATATATATATATATATATATATATATATATATATATATATATATATATATATATATATATATATATATATATATATATATATATATATATATATATAATATATATATATATACCATATATAGCCTATATTAAGCTATTTTTTTAACTTGAGATATATTGTGGCTGAAAATTTTGGGAGGGCCATGCCTAAACTTTATGAATGGGTAGATCTGTACAATTTTTTTCATGAGATAATTTGTGGCTGAAAATATAGAGTAGGACCATGCCTACCTTTTATGAACGGTTAGATCTTTACAATTCTTGGTTCGCGTATTCTAAAATATTGAAAGGACTGTTTTATAGATTGTGTGTCTGTCCTATTTAGACCTTCTATCAAAAGAAGTAAATTCGGCTTATTTATCATAAAACCATTTAGAAAAAATAAAGACGCATTTACGTGCTAAAGCTCATGTAAATTCAGAATATAAAGATGCCTCGGTATCTACGAAGAATTCATGCAGATATTAAATAAAAGTGTTAGTGTAACTGAATAACTGCATGTTGCGGAGCACTTAGTTACTCAAAAAAAACAGGCAAAAATTAGCACCTATATTTCTTACCTTAATATTTTTGTGACACCAATAATATCGCTATTCTAGGTAGCACTGCAGATACCGGCAATTTTTTCGATTTGCATAAATTCAGAGTAAAATTTGGAGATGCTGTTTAATATATATATTTATATAAGAGTTGAATTTCACAAGGTTGCTATGTCCCCACCGGGAAATCCCATCCAGATCTGTAAGAATAGAATTGGAAAGTTGAAGACGAAAAGCAACTCTAGAGGCAAAAGAGGGAGCAGATTTGAAATGAGTAGAAGAATGTAGAGTTGAGTCATCAGCATAAGAGTGAACAGAGTTAGAAGTGCAGTTGAGAAGATCGTTTATGAAAAGTAAGAATAAGGTTGGAGATAAAACAGAGCCCTGAGGAACACCACAGTTGACAGAAAAAGAGGAAGAGGTTGCTCCATCTTCAAGTGCAGAAATGGAACGATCTGAGAGAAAACTAGACAAAAGGAAGCAAAGGGAAGGAGGAAACACAAAGGAAGGGAGCTTGGAGAGCAGCGACGCATGCCATACCCGGTCAAAAGCCTTGGATATGTCAAGCGCCACCACACAAGACTCCCCGAAGTCCCTAAGGGCTGAAGACCATAGATCAGTAAGATAGGAAAGGATGTCACCAGTTGACCTCGAGCGACGAAAGCCATACTGGTGATCAGAGAGAAGAGAATGAGACTCCAAATGATCCAGGAAATGAGAGTTGAGGAGAGTTTCAAAAATTTTAGACAGAACACAAGTGAGAGCTATAGGTCGATAGTTAGAAGGATCAGAGCGGCTACCCTTTTTCGGGATCGGCTGAACAAATGCACGCTTCCAGCAATGAGGAAAATTATTAGTATTAAGACATAGAGAGTAGAGTTGAACGAGGACAGGCGCTAACTCGGAAGCACACTCCCTCAGAACACGAGGGGGAATGCCATCCGGGCCACTGGCCTTCCTGACGTTCATAGATTTCAGGATCCCATGCACCTGATCATGTGTAATTACAGGCAGGGACATGGGACATCTGAGAGGAGAAGGAGTAGGAGGAGGAATGCCAGAATCGAGGAGGGTGGTATATTATATATAATTATAT
Organism: Armadillidium nasatum; assembly: GCA_009176605.1. Taxonomy (NCBI): domain Eukaryota; kingdom Metazoa; phylum Arthropoda; class Malacostraca; order Isopoda; family Armadillidiidae; genus Armadillidium; species Armadillidium nasatum. The sequence continues at coordinate 2,635 of SEYY01014932.1, read as the reverse complement.
ATATATATATATATATAATATATATATATATATATATATATATATATATATATATATATATATATATATATATAATATATATATATATATATATATATATATATATATATATATATATATATATATATATATATATATATATATATATATATATATATATATATATATATATATATATCGAAACTTTTTCGACATCCTCTAGTTTAGAATTTAAGCTCAAATGCAAATGGGCTTAACTCCTTGTTGTCTGCAGATATATTTATATTGTGATATAAGACGGTACATACCATGATCGTACTTGATAACAAAAACAATACGTGAAATTGAATTAACATTAAAAGCGAATATTTACAAATTTAAATAAAAAACAATTAATATACGAATAATTGGGGTTTGACACACTTAAATATATACCTAGTCAAATGAAAAGCCACATATGATTAATAATTCGTGACAATTCAAAGACCTGAACCAAAATAAATTTTTAAACAATAAATATTATTTTACATTCACCATTAAAATTTTTATTAAATTTATTTATTAATTTATTACAAAAACAAATATCTATTTAAAAATACATTTTTTTTTCATTTTTATGGGTACCTATTATTTATTTAAAATTAAAATTTCAATTGAAAGACTTATTTTCCTGAATATAATAATAATATAATAATAATAATAATAATAATAATAATAATAATAATAATAATAATATAATATATATAATAATAATAATAATAATAATAATAATAATAATAATAATAATAATAATAATAATAATAATAATAATAATAATAATAATAATAATAATAAATAATAATAATAATAATAATAATAATAATATAATATAATAATAATAATAAAATAAAAAAATAATAATAATTAATCAGACAAGAATAAATTTATTGTTAAATATATAAAATAAAAAAAAATATTTTCATGATTATTTATCATCAAAGGGAATTAAAAAAAAAAAAATAGTTATCATTTCAATGAAATTTTAATAATATTTTTCCTTTTTTAATAGCGGCATTTTTTTGCTTCAGTTCATCTCAAAATAACCTTTGCTTCTTACTTCATCTCTTCAAGTCTTTCTTCTTTATCTTGTCATGGTTAACTTTTTAAGAAGTCCTTTTATTTCTTACCAAATATATATATATATATATATATATATATATATATATATATATATATATATTATATATATTGTATATATAAAAGTATATTTAATAATGATAATGAAATTTAAGAAGTACTTATTATATTATATTCTAAATCACCGTCTCTAAGTTTATTATAATTCATCTCCAGTGCGACTCTTGGATCGAGATGAGAGCGGAGGGAAAACTATAGAAAAATATTGGGTTCATTTTTTTATTGTAACGGTGAATTTTCTTGTATGTTAGGTAATGTTGAATATTAATTCAAGTGATGTTGAGTCTTACTTTGAACAATGAGTCTTGCTAAGAATGTTGAGTTATGCTTAATTGAATGTTAAGTGCGATGTTGTGTCTTGTTTATAATAGTTTCATAGTCTGTCTCCCATTGTGTTCCCTCTCTTATATATTTATATTTATTTTGTAGCTAATTTGGTTCTTTCTTGTCCAGTTCTAAATTTAATACCTATATTTGTAACTCAAGAAGAGTAAAGTAGTTCCATTTTGAAATATTTCCATTATTAAGATAAGAACCTTATTTTTAACGTCGTATCCGAAGCACGCTTACAAAGTTTTTTTTTTAATATATATATAGTCAGGTGGGGTAAAAAAAAACAATTTGCAAATAGTTAGCCATATATTGTTTACAATTTGGAAAAATTTTAAACTATTCATATGAATGAATTACAGTTATAGTTGGGAACATATTGCAATAATAATATTTTACCTTTATTGTAAATATTTTTAAATCTTTAAAAAGTGAATTTTTTTTACCCTAGTGAATGGGGTAAAAAAAGACAGGACATGGGGTAAAAAAAAACACACCTAAAAACCTGTTTTAGCGATATAATAATATATATATATATATATATATATATATATATATATATATATAATATATATATATATATATATATATAATATAATATATATATATATATATATATGACGACTGAAGTATAAAATGAACCCATGCTTCGTCTTCAAAGTAATATAATGGCTTCATTCGTTGTTTATCTTCAAGCTTTGGTTGTACTGGTCTAAAGAAAATTTTTTTGTCATCTACAATGTCTCTGTCTTCTTTATTTGGCCAGTCCCATCGAAGGGTTGTTGGATCACTTGAGGGGGCATTCCTTTTGAGGAATTTCATTTCAGCCTGAATTACTTTTTCTTCATCATCACTTTGAAAAACTTTGTCCACTTGTCTCCAGTAGTAAGTGGGTGGTCTACACCATGAAACTGCATAGAAAGATCCCACTTTAACATTGACTGATTTGCATCCATCTGTAAATAAACGTTTACGTCTTAGCACTCGGTTCATTGTTAGTTTTAGCTTTTCTGGGCTAGTGTCATCTATACCTGATAGGTCACCAGAGTTGCTACCATCTTCCCATTCCAATTCTGGAGAATCTTCTGATGAATCTGTGTCAGACTCTTTCAGAGCAGATCTTTTCCTAGACACAACCTTTGTAGTAACG
>SEYY01014931.1:5000-12500 GCA_009176605.1 Armadillidium nasatum | reverse complement strand
TTAATTTAAATTTCAAGTTTTGTCAATAGAATTATATTTGAGACTGAATAATAGGAAATATATGAGCATACGCTAAGCAAGAATTTTCACTCACTTTTACTCTTTCGGGTCCTGATTTTTCTAAAGCCAATCTCTATCATCATAAAATAATTTTCTCGCTATTCTCAAAGTTTTTTAGCAGTTACACGTATTCAACTAGACAATTATATGGATATTTGTATCTATTGTTATAGTATTTCTATATTATGTCAACGTTTATTTGCAACACCCTAAATATCCCTGCTATCTTTGCTAATGGGAAAGCATAGCCATAGCAGAACATTACATCAAACAAATTTGTCCAGCACGAACACACTTGCTGTCGGTGAAAAAAAAAATTAATTAACCCACATTATTAATAGAAATAAAATGAATAGAGATAAAATCAAATTTCCTTCTCTGCAAATGAAAATAGGCTTCATTAAGCAATATATAAGAGCTTATAACTCTAAATGCGAAAGGTTTCAAATGCATAATTTCAAATTTACAATATTCAAGTTGTAAAAAAATCTAGCAATAAGTTTTCGACGACCCACAAATAAGAATATTAAATAAAGCCAGCAATTTTCTTAATTTCATGAATGAACCCAAGAAAATGAGTGGTTTTTACTCGTGAACTTGGTAGAAAATTTATAAGACAGATAACTAAGAAAAATTCGTTAAAAAAATTAAGAGCTATTAAGAGACAACAAGGAGTAAGGTTATAATGCCAATTTGTTTGGATTTCAACTGAAAAACAATGACGAACGATTGCTAGGAGATTTAGGAGGAGTGATAGTAAGACGCTGAATAGGCTAAAATTTTAAAAAGGGGAATGGCTTAAAGAATGTTAGTGTAGGGAAAAAAAGGGATGGATGGGGAAATAAAGATTAGAGTGACTGAGGGAATGAAAGTAATGGGGGACTGAGGGAAGTTTGGAAGAAGGAAAGAATATTAAAGGAAATTAAGGTAAAAATGTTTGAGAGTATGTGTCTACCATCTGCAATATATGGGTGTGAGACATTGGGGATGAATGCTCAGATTAGGAAACGATTAGAAGTTTTTGAGATGAAAGCTTTGAGGGCTATATGTGGGTTAAGGAGGGTAGATAGAATCAGAAACGAAAGAATAAGGGAGATGTGTAGATGGAAGAGGGTAGTAGTGCGCAGAGCGGAAGAGGGTGTATTAAGATGGTTTGGGTATGTGTGTAGAATGGATGAGAATAGGATGGTGAGTAGAGTGATGAGATCCGAGATTGAGGGAGGAAGGGGGAGGGGAAGGACGAGGTGGAGATGGATGGATGGGGTGAGGGAGATATTGGGGGGGAGAGGTTTGAATGTGGACGAAGGTAGGAGAGTCGCGGAGGACAGAGTGAGATGGAGGACAGTGGTGAGAGGGGAGGGGAGATAGAGAGTGGATGTGTGTATGTGAGCGAACAATGACAGGCACCACCCCACGAGAGTGGGAAAGGTGAATGGTAAAATAAATATAATATATATATATATATATATATATATATATATATATATATATATATATATATATATATATATATATATAATATATATATATATATTATATATATATATAGTATTAAAATGAGCGACACTAAAAAACAAGAATGAAAAAACAAGTTAATTAAATTAAAAGTCAAACATCCGGAGACCTCTGCAAGCAAGAAAATTAACAAAAAAAAGAAAGCAAGTTAGGGATATAAAAGAAAAGTACGTACTTAAGGAATAATGAATGAAAAGCGCGCACCAAAACAGAAAACACACAAACGAACACACCAGCAATTTGTAAAAAGAGGCAAAAAATAAGAAGAAAAACAATATGAAAAAAAATATAATAATAATATTTAATAAAAAATAATAATAATAAAATAACAAAATAATAATAATAATAAAAAACAATAACAATAAAAAATATAATAAATATAATAATATATAATAATATATCTTTATCAATGCAACCTTTTTAAAATGAGAAAAAGGACATGAGTAAAAAAGATGTTGTCCACATTAATATAATAGGTTCTTTTTTCCATTCCATTTAAAATATTAAAGAACTAATAATCTTATGTACTGAACACACGTTTTTTTCATTTTAGTGGTGAATTTTATAAACAAAAGGCAGGTTTGAGTATGGGATCCCCAATTTCCCCAGTACTTAGTAATATATTCATGGAACTCTTCGAATACGTTTTATATTAAACAACCCCTTCTAAATTCTATTAAGTGGTATAGATATGTTGATGATATATTTGCAATAATCCCCAATTCTGTAGATCCGAATTTCGTCCTAACTCTTATCAACAATAAGGTCCCCACTATTAAGTTCACAATGGAAAGAATGAACGACAATAAAATTCCTTTTTTAGATGTAATGATTGAAATCGACACTATAATAATATTCCAATTTTTCAATTTTCAGAAAGCCCACTTCTACTAATTCTTATATACATTTCCTTTCATCCCACCCCCAACATATAAAAATGGGAGTGATACAAGGACAGTTTAGAAGAGCCCTTACAATTTGTAGCCCAAGCAGATTGGACACAGAAATCAATTTTATAAAAGACATTTTTAAAAATTTATCTTATCCAATTCCTTTCATTAATAAAGCCTATTGTAGGGCAAAAAAGAGTTTTTACAGAACAAATAATAATCATGATTCAATGGGTGGGAATAGATATAATCTTAAAATATCCCACACACTTAACCCAGAAACAAGAAGACTTTTAAGGAATGACATCAGATTTATACAATCTATTCCCCACACAACAGGGAAAAATTTCACACATAATTTAAGGGAGGTTGGGGACTCGTTGGGGGATAGGGGTGTCTACAACATAAATTGTTCACATTGCAATAAAAAATACATAGGGGAAACAGACAACTTAAATAGAAGAATATATCAACATAGATAAGTTTAGTGGGGATCTAAACTCGGCTCTTCATAAACATAGAATTGATCATAATCATTTCATTGAATAACACACACAAACTTTTATTTGTAGTCATGTACGACATAGAAGAATGAAGCTTTTCTCATTAAAAATGTTCCCAATTTTAATTCTGATCTGGGGGGTTTTAATGTGGACAACATCCTTAAAATTATATTGTTATTGTTATATATTATTATTATTACTATTATTATTATTTTATTATGTTTCATATTGTTTTTCTTCTTAAGTTTTTTTGCCTCTTTTTACAAATTGCTTGTGTGTTCGTTTGTGTGTTTGTTGTTTTTATGCGCGCTTTTCATTCATTGTATCCTTAATACGTACTTTCGTTTTTAATCGCCTAACTTGCTTTCTCTTTTACTTTTGTTCATTAATCTTGCTTGAGGAGGATCTCCGGATGTTTGAGATTGAAAGCTCGCGAATTTTAATCTATAATTAACTTGTTTTTTACTTAATATTCTTGTTTTTAGTGCTTTTTAATGTTTTAAAATAAAATTTCCGTCTTTATTTTATTATATAAAATTGATATAAAAATATATATTAAATATATATATATATATAATATATATATATATATATATATATATATATATATATATATATATATATATATATATATATATATATATATATATATATATATATATATATATATATATATATATATATATATTAAAATTAAATTATTTAAAAAATGAATTTTTTTTTTAAAATTATTAAAAAAAAATAATAATAATAATAATAATAATAATAATAAAAATAATAATAATAATAATAATAATAATAATAATAATAATAATAATATTAATAAAACATTAAAAAAATAATAATAATAAAAAATAATAATAAAAATAATAAATTATGATAATAATGGATAAAAATAATAATAACAATAATAATAATTGCAAAAATATTAATAATAATGATTTTCTGAAAAAAAAAAAAAAAAAAAAAAAATTAAAAAATTATTATTTTTATATTATTATTATTATTATTATTATTATTATTATTATTATTATTATTATTATTATTATTATTATTATTATTATTATTATATATAATCATTTTATTATTATTAGTATATTATTATTATTATTATTATTATTATTATTATTATTACTATTATTATAATTATTATTTTTATTATTATTATTTTTATTTTTATTATTATAATTGTTATTCTATTGTTATTATTATCATCATTAATTTTTTCTAGTTTTATTATAATTACAATCATTTTTACTATCAACATTAGTATTAATTAAAATTTCTTTTCAGTTTGATTAATTAGAATTTTGAAACATTTGAAGTAAACTACCCAAGATTCCCATGTCCTTCGGATTTTTGTTTTCATTTTCATCTAACGTTTTTTCAAATCAGTCAAAAAAATTCTCTATCAATAAAGGAAAATTGTCAAAGGAAAATATTCTTGAAGAAGGAGGGATTTCGCTTTCTGAAATATATATATATATATATATATATATATATATATATATATATATATATATATATATATATATATATATATATATATATATATATATATATATATATATATATATATATATATAATATATAAACTCTTTCCTCCTCTGGGTTCCTCCGATCATCTTCTTATCTCTGTATCCTCTTCTATCTCTTCAAGTCTTCCGCAGGAAAGACCCCCTTCTACGGAAAGGAAACGTTTGTGGCATTTCGGTGCCGCAAGCTGGTCGGACTTGCGGTCGTACTTCTTTGATTTCCCGTGGAATGATTATTGCTTCCGTGGGAGGGGTCCCTCGGAGTGTGCAGAACGCATTACCGAGGTGATTCTCTCTGGCATGGAGGCATACATTCCATATTCTTTCCCTTCTACTAAACCTAACAAACCTTGGTTTAACTCTGCTTGTTCTCGTGCTATCCGCCGCAGGGATGCTGCCTTCAGGGATTACCGTCGTCTTCAAACTCCTGAAACTCACGCTACTTATATTTCATCCCGGAATCGTGCAAAATCTATCCTTCGTAACACCAAAAACTCCTTTCTCCGTAAAAAATGCAATAATCTTTCTGGTTCCTCTTCTTCACGTTCTTTCTGGCATTTTGCAAAAAATGTCAACTCTAACTTTGCTTCTTCCTCTTTCCCTCCTTTAATATCTTCCGACGGCACAACTGCTGTTTTACCTTCTTCTAAAGCTGAACTCTTTGCTCAAACTTTTGCCTCTAATTCAACCTTAGACGATTCCGGAGCTATTCCTCCTTCTTCAACCCCCTCTAACTCAATTATGCCTAAAATTAGAATTTCTTCTAAAGATGTCATTTCTGCTCTCTCTGAGCTTAATACTAAGAAGGCGTACGGTCCTGATGGTATTCCTCCTGTGGTTCTCAAAACTTGTGCTTCTGAGCTTGCACCACTGCCTTGGTAAACTATTTCGTCTTTGTCTTATCTACTTCAACCTTCCCTTCTTGCTGGAAACACGCGCTCATTCAACCTGTGCCGAAGAAGGGGGACCCCTCTCAACCCTCTAACTACCGTCCTATTTCTTTGAACCTCCGTTCTCTCTAAAGTTTTCGAATCTATCCTTAACAGGAAGATTTGGAAACATCTCAATTCTTCTAATCTTATCTCTGATCGCCAGTATGGCTTTCGTAAGAAACGCTCTACTGGTGATCTTCTTTCCCTTCTCTCTGAATCTTGGTCCTCCGCTATTCGGCATTTCGGTGAATCTTTTGCTGTCGCGCTGGACATATCGAAAGCCTTCGATAGAGTCTGGCACAAAGCTTTGATTTCTAAACTTCCCTCTTTCGGTATCTATCCTTCTCTCTGTGATCTTCTCGCTAATTTCCTTTTCTGGTCGTTCTATAGCAGCTGTTGTAGACGGCCACCGTTCATCCTTTAAATCTATTAACAGTGGTGTTCCTCAGGGTTCTGTCCTATCCCCAACACTTTTTCTACTTTTCATTAATGACCTTCTCTCTATCACCTCATCTCCTATCCACTCCTATGCTGATGACTCCACCCTTCATTATTCCTTCCATTTTGAAAAACGTCCCACCCAACAGCAGTTGATAGACTCGAGAAGGGTAGCCTTGGAGCAACTAACCTCTGATCTTTCTCGTATTTCAAATTGGGGCAGAGAAAACATGGTTGTTTTCAATGCCTCAAAAACTCAAGTTCCTCCATCTCTCCACTCGACACAATCTTCCACACAACTATGATATCTTCTTCGAAAACACACAACTCAAGCCTTCATCTGTCCTTAATATTCTTGGTGTTTCTTTTTCTCGTGATCTTTCTTGGAAAGATCACATTACTTCTCTTTCTAAACAAGCTTCTAAGAGGTTGGGTGTTCTGAGGCGCCTTCAGAATTTACTTCACGCCACCCCAGTTGCTTGCTCTGTATAGGGGTGTTGTTCGTCCCTGTATGGAGTATGCTTCGCACATCTGGGTGGTTCCACACATACAGCTCTTCTTAGAGAAGGTGGAGTCTAGGGCATTTCGTCTCATCAACTCTCCTGCTCTTACTAACTCTCTTCCAATCTCTTTCTGCCCGTCGAATTGTTGCGTCACTCTCTCTTTACTATCGCTATTACAACAGACACTGCTCTTCTGAACTCTCTCGTCGCATACCTCCTCCATTGAGAAGAGCTTCGTGCGACACGCCTTTCTACACATTCTCATCCTTTCTCTGTCCAACTCTCCGACCCCAGACTTAACCGCTATGCTCAAGTCTTACATATACTCTACTGGTAAAGTCTGGAACACACTCCCTTCATCTGTTTTCCCAACTTCCTTTGACTTGCATACTTTCAAACGCCGTGTGTCTGGACACGTCGGCCACCATCGACCATGATTATAGATCTTTCCCAACTCCGGTGGAATTTGGTAGGCCTCTGGCCTTTGCCCACCAGATTAGAATATATATATATATATATATATATATATATATATATATATATATATATATATATATATATATATATATATATATATATATATATATATATATATATATATATATATATATATATATATATATATATATATATATATATATATATAATATATATATATATAATATATATATATATATATATATATATATGTCACAAGACGTCGTCCGAGCAGACAGACGTCTGTTTTGACAGCCCGGAATTCTTAATAATCTCTTAAAAATGTCTAGGGGTTGATAGAAATATTTGATAAAATAAAATAATAATCTTATTTTTTATTTATTTATTTATTTATAAAAGATTGCTTCAATATGGGAAATAATAATTCCCTAATATTACTAAATATTCTTTCATTCTTTTTGTTAACAAACGAATTGGTCTTACTATGCTCGCACTACATTCAAAAATGTTAATTCTGGTACTATAAATTTCATTTATCAATTATTATCAAACATGTGCTAAGTCAAAATCGTTACAATGGCGTGTCTTTCATTGTTACATGCACCCTTTCTCAAGAAGAAATTCCGGAAATTTCTTAAATTAACTTTTCACTTCTCCGATTCATGATCAAAATTCTGGAATTTTTA
>SEYY01014930.1:0-18382 GCA_009176605.1 Armadillidium nasatum | reverse complement strand
TATTAATAATAATAATAATAATAATAACAATATAAACATGTACATGTGTTTATATTGGCCATGTATATTTATTGGAATATAATATATAATATATTATATATTATATATATTTTATTAAAATATATTAACAGAAAATCTATATTATATTTATGTACTTATAACAGGTAGACAATTATGTGTCTATTATATCTAAAGAAATTCCAAAGCAAGCGGTGATCATGTATACATTTATAAATAAATGCATAAATGACATCATTATTCCAAAATTAGAATCAATATGGATAAATATGCACAGGGACTATACGTCACCTAAATAAAATTTAAAGTTATATATACATAATCTGAATCATCAGCTGGTCAGCTGTGTGTGTGTGCGTAAAATATATCGCACATGGCATAAATATACACGCAAAGAAATCATATGTTTAGCATTTAATCAATATCCGGTATCAGTCAGTTTGCTTTCACTCTTTGTATTATTCTCGTCATTCAGATAATAATAATAATATTTAATAATAATAATAATAATAATAATAATAATAATAATAATAATAATTATAATAATAATTATGGCAGTCATAACTCAACCGTTTGGTCGATACACCTATCATAATGACAATTAATAATAGTAATAATAATAATAATAATAATAATAATAATAATAATAATAATTATATATATATATATATATATATATATATATATATATATATATATATATATATATATATATATATATATATATATATATATATATATGACATATACCTTTGATTCTTCATACATACATGTACACCAAATCCTCATTGCAATCATCATTAAATTGGGACATTAAAACATTAAAAGCGATCATAATCAATTATATTACGTATTGAAATGAAACAAAATCAACAAAATGGAATGTATCTTAATGTTTCTATTCTTTGGTATGTAAGTTTGTGTGTGACTGTGTAATGCGTTACAATTACGTAAGTGATGATAATAAAAATTGTCTGTATGTGTCTGTAATGTGAGTGTGTCTAAAATGTAGACTGTTAGTCATAATGATAGCTTAGGTATTCCCCTAAAAGTCATTCATTCAGCGGCGGATGTAGATAAAAGAAATATTTGAACTTGAAATTTTTGTCATAATTCAGAACGAAAGTAAGAATAAGAAAATAACGATAATTATATATAGTATATATATATTCTGATAATAATAATAATAATAAATCAATGTTAATCAATTTTTTTGATATATATGTCAAAATGTAGGTGAAAGTGTTTCTGAAAACATTATCGTGTTCAAAATAAGAACTGATAAATCATTTAAAAGTTATTGATGAAAATGTAAAATTAATTTTATTGTAATCTGTGATATTGTTTTATGATAAGCCTATTCTACCAAACATTCATTCATTCGTTCTTATATCATATGCTCGATGATGCAATGTGATTCTATGTACAACTATCAATTTATTCTTTAGAACTTTGATAATATTTTCGTTTTATTATTACTGGGTCAAACCTTACGCTCTTTCTTTTCGGTGTTTCAGTAAGGTCGGTTGATGGTTGCGATGATGCCTCCTTGCTGCGTGTTTTTATTGGAGATCGTATTATGGTTGTGTACCCTTGTGGTGGTGGTTTGTATTCCTTATCCGGATCTTTACGCTTCGGTCTTACAGATACAGGTGACTCTTCCCATTCAGAATGAGTCTCTTCAGCTATGGCTGGTTCTATGGTATCTGGCTCGATGTCTTTCTGTATGTCTACCGGTGCTCCTGTCTGCTCCCACTCCGGGGTCGATGGTCGGGTTATTTCGACAGCAGATCCTTCATTCCTATCCTCTATGCTCTCCTGGTCAGTATTATCCGGTATGTTATCCGGCACGTTGGGTCTCTTCAGTACCTTTTCCTTTGGTGGCGGGTAATGCCCCATATTACCCTCGTCTTCTTCCTCTTCAGTGTCTGTGGGCCCTCCTGGAGTAAACCTCTTCTTAACTCTTCTTTTCACATCCCCCTTTTGCTGCTCTGACTCGTTAGACCTATCACCAGCTATTTTATCGGTCGTATCTTTACCTTTCATCTTTACTATTTTGAAATTATCGGCATGACAGTTATACAGTCTGTTGTTTAGTGGATCTCTCAGGATATATACATTACCATCACCAAACTGGTTCGCTATGCCTTCCACGCGAAATGGTCCCTTCCATTTGCGGTATAATTTTGGTGATAGTTTAGGTGGTTTCACGGTCTTCATGTATACCATGTCTCCTGTTCTAACCTCTCTAAATTTCTTTCCTTTATCCTTCTGTAATGTATACTTCCTCACTTCCTTTTCTAACACTTCCTTCCCATGTTCTCTAATCCTCCTAATCCTTTTGTAAAGGGTTCTCTGTCAATTTTGTCCTAAATCAGTGCTGGTGTTTATTGTCTTACTGTTCTTAATTAGTGAACTGTTTGGCAATTCTGCTGGCATTCGTTTGGTATAACCATACAACATAAAATGAGGATCCGATTGGATACTAGCATTGTATGTGTTATTTATCGTAGCCTGAGCTAAGGGTAAAAACTGATCCCAGTCTTTCTGATTCTCTTTTACATAACAACGTAGGTAGTTCTCTATGTCCTTATTGACTCTCTCTACGCTACTGTTACTCCATGGACTTCGAACGGCTATTTCTACCTTCTTTATCCCGAACCTTTTACATATCTCCTTCATCATGGTTCCTTTAAACTCTCCCGCGTTATCTGAAACCAATGTTCCGGGACATGTGTGGTTAACTATTATTCTTTCGATCAAGAATTTAACCATAGTGGAACTGTCTCGATGTTTAAGCGCTACCAATTCCACATACTTCGTAATCTGACACTTGAAGACAAGGATGTACTGACTTCCTTGTGATGTTCTGGGTAATGGTCCCAACAGATCCATTGCCACCTTTTCGAATGGTGTATTAGCTAATGGATATTGGCCCAACTTTGCTTTCACAGGGTCATTGCCTTTGACTGCCTGGCATATATGACACTGCTGACAGTACTCCTCTACTGTCTTCCTCATTCTTTTAAAGTAGAATCTTCTTTTTAATCTCCTCACAGTTCTGTCTATCCCGGTATGACCGGACTCATATGCTGCGTGAGCCAACATTACTGCGGTCTTTACAAGGCTATCCGGTATATAGATCTTATAATTCTCTCCTTTCCTGATAAAAATCATCCCTTTGTACATTCGATATCCAGTTACTTTCCTTTCTTTCTCTAGTTCCTCATACAGCTGTTTTAATATCGGACAGCTCTTTTGAGCTTTACTTATCACATCAGCATCTAGAGACATGATTATAGGCTTTGTGATTTCTTGCTTGACGAAATCAATGCTCTCCTCGCTTTCCTCATCACTATGAGCTTCCCTATCCTCCGGAATATACCTGGATAAATAGTCAGCCACTTGGTTCTTCTTCCCTTTTATGTACTCGAATTTAGGGCAGAAGTCACTCACGATGAGAGACCATCTTGCCAATCGTGCTGAAGGATAATCCTTCTTTGCAAATATTGCAATAGCGGCAGTATGATCACATCGCACTGTGATGGGGTACCTGTATATCATGTTCTTGAACTTTTTTAACGCGAACACGATTCCTAACGCTTCCATTTCTGTAATGGAATAGTTCTTCTCGCCTTTGGTCAGTGTCCTACTGGCAAAGCTCACAGGTCTTTCGCTACCGGTCTCATCTTCCTGTAACAACACTGCACCAAGCCCTTGCTTGGATGCATCTGTCACTATGATAAATTCCTTATCATAGTCTGGGTATTGCAAAGAGGTTCTTGCGCTAATAATTCTTTTAATCTCTGTAATGCCTCCTCTTGCTCTGTTCCCCATTCGAACTTCTCCTTCTTCTTTAACAGCTTATTAATCGGTGCTGCTATACTACTAAAATCCGGGATTAAGTTCCTAAAGAAGTTAAAGAATCCCATAATAGATCGAATCTCTGGGACGTCCTTCGGACTCTTTATCCTTTTGAGAGTTCGGATTTTCTCCGGATCCACCGTGATCCCTTTATCGGATATTAAGAACCCTAAAAAGGTAACTTCTTTCTTAAAGAAAGCACACTTGTCCAATTTTATCTTTAAATTACTTCTCCTTAGCGCATCAAAAACCTTTTCCAAATTCTTATAGTGAGACTCCAGATCCTCTGCAAAGATCACTATATCGTCCACGTAACTAAGACATGCTAGACCTATGCATCCGGATAATGCGGTTTGCATGACCCTGCTGAACACTGCAGGTGCTTGTTTCAACCCCATTGGTAGCACAGTGGGTTGAAAAGATCCCAGTGGTGATCGAAACGCTAACACAGGCCTTGATTCTTTAGCGAGTTGCACATGGTGAAACCCTTCCTTGATATCTATGGTGCTAAAGATCTTCGCTCTGCCTAAGCTGTTTATGGTCTCATTTATGTCTGGTATTGGGAACCTATCCGATATACTGTGTCTGTTTATCTGTCTGAAATCTATACACACACGGATCTGGTTCGGATTTTTCTTGGGTACCACTAATAATGGCGATGAGAACGGTGAAACAGAGGGCTCTATCAGTCCTTCCCTTAATTGCTTCTCCGTCCATTTCTTGATGCCTTCTTGGTACACTCTTGGCTGTTTATATTGCTGTGTATATAACACCTTTAGGACAATCCGGTTCTAATTCAAGTTTAAATTCATACCCTGGGTATTTCCCTATGGGGTCTTCCGCTAGTCCGACTATGTCTTTGTTCCTCATCAAGAAACTGATCATACGATCTAGTTCGCCTCTGTTTCTCAGTACACTGCCCTTCCTACTAGTCTTAGTTAGTATCCTTTCATAGGTCTTATACAGTTGCCGAGGGCTGAGCCCCTGTGACCTGGTGGGTATTTCCTGTTCTGACCCTTTTCCTCTCATTCTCTCCTTCTCCTCGTCATGTATGCGCTTCATTAATGTTTCTCTGGTGGCATGAATGAACTCCGAATCTCTCTTTCTTACCACCTTCCTATGCATGTTCTGTTGGTTGTTTACATGCATGTGGGTATTTCGGATGGAATTTGTGGGCTCTCTCTCTACTTCATATACTTTGGTGATGCTCTCCCCTTTTCCCAACTTTATGGGTTTCCTTCCTAGGTTTAACATTTCTATTAGTATTCTTCCCTCTTTCACCTGGGATAGAACACTGCCTACAAAAATACATCCATCCTCTCTTAAGTCGCTCTTAGCCTCCGTTACCATTAGCTGATTTTCGCAAAGAGTCTTTCCTTTCCCATTACCTAAAGTAACTTCAAACAAGCTCCTACATCCTGCTGGAATCTCTCGGTTTTCGGCTATGGTTGCGGTGTAGCTGGGAAGTTCTTTTTCCACTAAGTTTATGTCATAATTAATTGTAGGATAAGTCTGATCGGTTATTTTTTTTCATTTTCTGAGCTAAATGAAAACTCTTTACTATGCTCGTTTTCAGAGTGCAACGATAACTCTCTATATCGTTTTCTGAGTGCAACGATAACTCTCCATAATCGTTTTCTGAGTTCAACGATAACTCTCCATAATCGTTTTCTGAGTGCAACGATAACTCTCCATAATCGTTTTCTGAGTGCAACGATAACTCTCTATAATCGTTTTCTGAGTGCAACGATAACTCTCCATAATCGTTTTCTGAGTTCAACGATAACTCACTAATTCTGTCACATGTCACCCCCTTGGGTTTTACACATGGGTTACTCTTTTTATCACGTGTTGCTTGTGTAACTACATCAAGCTCCGGACACGGGTTACATAATCCTTTTTGTCACGTGTTGCATCTCTGGGATGACTTAGACACGGGTGATAATCCTTTTTATCACTTTCAGAGCTCAGTGAGAACTCTAGCGCTTTTAAGTCTCCCATTTACTAACTACTTGCTCGTATGCTGTGCTCATTCTGATGTGGATTATGGCTATTGCAGATTATTCTCCACGCTATGCGATTTTACTACCCCCTTTGGGCTACGCACTTTTTCATGGTGACTGCTGTGCTCATTCTCCTCCATCAATTGGCCAACATATTGCGAGCTATGCTCATTCTTACTTATAGAATGGCTTTCACACTTCTTTTGCGAGTTTACCACCTCGGTCGGTGTACGCTGTACATTATTGTGAGCGCTGTGCTCATTCTCATCTTGTATATTTAAGCTCTTTAATTGCTTTATGAGGGATTCTACCTCATCTTCTGCATCTAATTCATGCATTTTACCCGATCCTTGCTGCGCTTCACTTCTTATGAGACTTAGGCTTACGGTTGTATGTCTTGGGGGACTACGTCTATGCGTTTTATGTCTCTCTCCAAGCTCAGGGACACCTGGCTGCTCTGTGTTTAAGCGACTGACGCTACGGTTACAAATACTATTTTCTTCATTTAACTGCGCTCCGGGGGTTAATGATAGTGGCATTGGTTTGCGTGTCTTCACCTCCCTGTACTGGCGGCTTACGTCATATAAATGCTCCTATCGAGTCTTACATCTTTTATAATTTCATATGTATCGATATAGTCGATACTTCCTTCTTTAGGAAGTAGAGCACTTCCAATTTTATTCTCGAAACTCGGTGGGATTGACATATCTCGCTTACCTGGTTTCTTGTCACTTGCGGAGCTCTTGTTTATAGAGTTTTCTCCGCTGAGCAAATATTCTTGCTCTACATTAGGTTTATAGGTCATTTCTAGCTCTATCTCGTGAGCAAATGGATTAATCATGGGTAATTTGGCACTACGCCTAGCATGACATATTTTATGTCTTTGGAAGTCTAACACTATGGGTAGTGAGGATAGCACGTCGCATCCTATAAGGATATTACCTTTAAAGGTGCATTCATCTCCTACCACTAGTGCCTTGTATTTTATGCACATATTTATGCAATCTTATCTCTAATGACACTCTTCCAAAAACTTCTATTTTACTATCAGTGATCGATCTGAGGCTAACATATGCCTCTTGCAATACTAAGTTGCAATCTCTTTTTAATTCCTCATATCTCTTCCTCTTTAAGAACGGTTATTGATGAACCACTATCGAGGAAAGGCTAGTTCCTGGGTGAAGTTCTGTACTTCCGAGTATTTGTAAAGGCAAATAATATCCTGCCACTCTCATATCTTGTCTTGAACTTCTTCTTTCGTGGATCACTTGGGTCCCAAGTGTCGCATGTTTTATTGTGTTTAAGATATGGGTGCTGGATGCCTTTTTCATTCTTATCATCCCCTCTTTGGGATGTCTTTGTTGATGAGGTCTAAAAAAGCAATTCGATTGGCTTCTTCTTCTCTTTCCTCATCACTACTGTAATCATTACTATAAGGTGGTTCTTCTGGCTCCGACTCTTCGTCAGTAGCATATGGACTAGGCCACCTCCATTCATGTGGTTCCCATTTGTCTTCCACATGTGGTTGGTCATTTACCTTTATTGACCTTATGTTTATTTAACCAAGTCTTCTTCCTTACTACTGGTGAAGTTCTTGGTGTATTCATTACTCTCCTTGGCGATGGAGATCTGTCAGGTTTATCATACCTATCACCTGATGGATATCGTGGGCGACGTCCTCCGTCGTCCCTACTACTATCCCTACTACGTAGGTTCCCATATTTATTATCAGGCCTGGGACCTTGGTGTATGCCCAATGGCTTGACACTCAAAGGCCTGTTGTCAGGTAAATTCCATCTGACATTACTTCTCCTTTGAGGAGAGGTGGATCTCTTGCCACGCTCCTCAGAGTACTCTCGTCTCCATTGACCCCTATAACCTCTGCCCCTGTTGTAGTTATTACTATTTCTGTTGCCTGGATCCCTGTTCTCTTTATCGACGCTTTGATCCCTCCAGGTGATGTTCCTGGATGTCCCCCTGGTCTGTGGTCTTGACCTTTGACCTCTCTGTCGGTATCTACCATACCTTTCATAGGTTGCTTCGTCAGGTTGCTCCCAGTATCCTTCCCTTTCGTTCCGCTTTCTCCAATATTCCAAATCCTCTTGTGCATCTATAGCACTTATTTTATCATTTACAGGTCGATGCATTCCTATCTTTTCGGTAAGCTCTGCTACCATTTCTGTGACTGTTTTGCTCACAGACATCGCTTTGTTTAACTCTAATTTCGTCGCTCTTGTCGGTAGTTTATGGTACAATATTGACATTAGAAGAACCTTCTGGCCTTCTGCTGAATAGGTCACATTGTACCGACCTTCTACCTCCTCTAGGAAGGTATTTAGGTAACCTAATGATTGATTCACATGCGTGGATAGAGTTGTAGTTTTGCTCCATGGCATTCTTATCAACTCATCAAACTGATCAAACAAGCGTGTTGAAGTTGCTGGGGCTAAGTTATCTAACAAAGCCTTCTTAAACTCTGCAAAGGTCCTTGCGTTAGAGACCTCTGAACAGTTCTCTAATACTATCCTTGCAGATGAACTACCTTTCGGACTTACATTGCAACAGGCTATTGCAATCTTCTCTGCTTCATCTATTACATGCTCTGCCTCAAAGCTACGCTCTAATAGCTTCAACCATAGGTGAACTGTCGGTCCATTCTCCTCACCTCCTGGCCCTTCAAGCAAAGGAATCTTGCTCTTAGCGAAAAATAACCTTTGCAGGTTAAACGCTGGCGTTCCGGCATTGTTTCCGGTTCCTGGTGGTGTTGGTGGTGTATTTGACATATTGTGTGGTGGTGTCTGTGCGTTAGTGCGGTTTATATTTGTTCCTACCTGAGGAGTGCTCGGCGGGCTGAGTATATCCTCCGTTCTTTACGATTATTACGTCTATCTATTCTCACTATTTTCCTCTTCCTTACTTTTCTCTCTACCTCCTCTCTACGTATATACTCGTTCGTTATTTAAACTTAAAACTAGATTTCGGCTGTATATATATATATATATATGTACACTTTTCTTTTATGGTTTTAATAAAGATACATATATATATCACGATATATATGCATGAGAGAATTTACGTACACAAATAAACAAACTTTCTTCAATTCACAACAAAATTCGTTCATACAAATACAAGCAAATTTACACTCAAACTTGGGTTACAAATTCGAATATAATTCGTTTCATTCAATTATGAAATCAATTCTGTTGTTAAATAATAAAGCAAGTTGGTGGTTTGTTTGTGTATCTCTTTTAAATATTGTTGGTGTGTGTGTACAGAGTGAGTGAATCAGCTGTCTCGAAATATTTTCTTAAGAAAATAAAATGAACAACAAGAGTCTGACTCAATGTCTCACAGCGGAAATCACTTCCTTTAGATTGGAGATTATATCTCTTTCGGTTCGTAGCTCTTAAATAGAGGTGATAAATGTAATAAATAGAGAAATTAAATTAATAGAAGATTAAATTATTAATGTGAGAATTATTAAATTACTTTAAACACTTCTTAATGATGATAGACACATCGGATTTTCCACATCCTCTCTTGGGAACACGTATCTTTCAATCCGCTTATTAAGTTTTATACACAGAATTATTATAAGCAAATACACACAAATAAATCCGAATATAAAATTCACACTTATGAGGTCTTTCTGCATGTATACTTATGATCGTTCCTTTCCACACAAATTCACACGACAAGCTTGTGATTTAATTAAATGATTTTATGATAAAATGATAAAATATTTTCCTTACAGATATATATATATATATATATATATATATATATATATATATATATATATATATATATATATATATATATATATATATATACTCTATTCGACCTTTATATATATTAAATATTTTAAATATATATATTTCTAATTTTGGAATATTTGCAACTTGGAATTTCTTTTCAGAAAATTTACACAAATTTTCTATTGTGGAACCTAGCTATGGGAATTCACTTTTTCACTTCACTGGGCATTAATAAATAATCCTGGCTAGCTTATATATATAAAATAATTTTACAATAATTTAGAGGCTGTGATATATATATATATATATATTTATATATATCACCCTTTGGTATATTTATTATATTACCTCTCCAGAGAATCGATGTCGTGACCAATGAATGACCAATGTAATTCTTGGGGGTTCCGTGAATCCTTATGGGTTGACGATGGGTTCCTCGTCTTTGGGGAATCCTTCTATGTGAGATGTCTGGTAGCTGGAAGATCCTTAATCGCTCTCGTAGTCGTTCAAGTTCCTCCAAGCGTTCCTCCAGATGCTCCTCCGGATATTTCCCTCTTTTCGACAAAACAGACGCGGCTCTCTCTCTTATTGGATCGAAATCCTGGATGACATAGATTCGGCGGAATCTAGGGCATCTATTTTATTGCGTCTTTTTGTCTCGGGAATCCTTGCGGCTTGCGGGGTCTTCTGAGATGAATTCTTTTGGGTCGAGAGAGAGATTTTTAATTTTTCTTTTTGCAAATTTGACTTTTGCACTTCGCCTGGATTTTTAAGTGTAATCCTTTTGGCGGGATTTCCTGCTTCGCTATCTTCAGAACTTTAGCACTTCTTAGCTTCTTGTAAGCTATTTTCTTCGGTTTCCTCTTCTTTCTTCTTTCTTCTGCCAAATTTTCTAGGCAATTTTGTATCAATTTTGCTTTTCTAGGGTCTAAGTACACCCAGTATCTGTGAAGTCGTCAATTTCTGGCTATTTTAAATCTTCAAAAAGTCCCTGTTGGGGGGCGCCAATTCTATCGCGCAGCCTTCCCCCTGTGTGTTACACCTAGGCTTTTTAGACCTAGCTTTTCTACGTAGTTCAACTTCTAAGTCGGGACGCACAAAATTACCTCTGTGGATTTTTGCAAAGAGTTGTTATCCTAACGGAACACGGGTATGTGTATGGAAGACTTATGTGACTTAGCGGTAACACCACAGGCGGCACGATAATTGTTGAGTAATCAAGACAAAAGATACGTCCTTCTTTTGTCCCCAATTTAGTTGACCACAGGGTTTGGTTTCTGTCTTCCTTTGTGGGTTATAGGTATAATGGACAAATAAAATCTTCAAAATATGTTTATTATTTATTTTATTTTATTTTAATTTTTTTTTTTATGCGAACCCACTTTCCTGGCTAATGTTTTATATTAATAATTAATAAGAATCAAAATCAAATGAAATCAAAGAGACAAAATCCAGAACAGAAAGAAAAGAACCGCGTCTGTTCTGTCTAATTATTTGCTGAAATAAACAAAGAAACATTGTATATATATATATATATATATATATATATATATATATATATATATATATATATATATATATATATATATATATATATTATATATATTATATATATATATATATATATATATATATATATATATATATATATATATATATATATATTGAGAATTTTCTATGTTTTCGTATTCTCGATTTTAAGTTGATTGTTCAACTTATAAATCTATTTTAAAGATGTAAACTGAAATTACATTAATAATAATATAAAAGTTTCTAGATCGGTTGCTTTTGAAGAAAGCAGCCGGTTGTTTTTCATGGATCACTTTAGTGCGACTAAGGTAGCACAGTATCATATTGTCTAATGTGGGGCCTCGAGGCGTGATCACCCTTTTATATGCTCGGCCCCCATTTACGTCACTCGGGCGTTGGTTCAGGCGCCTTGCTGGGCGGAAAGCCATCCTGTTTCTATTGCACAAGATAGGCGAAACTTTCTTGTAAACAACTTCGTAATATGATATTAATAATAATAATAATAGTCTTGGTAGTGACATTTATGGTTAATAACAATAATTATTGTATAACTATGCACTGTTCTGAATAATAACAATTATACTGTTAACAATAACAACAATAATTATTGTATACTCATGCATTGTTTAACAATAATAATTATCACTGTTGCACTGTCTAAACAATAATATGTTATAACTGTTAATGAATAATAATAATAATAATAATAATAAATAATAATAATAATAATTAATAATAATAATAATAATAATAGTTAATAATATTATTATTATTATTTTCTTTGCACAATGTTTAATCCTTCTTAAAGGCACTTCTCTCGTGACTACCAGCTATACGAAGTAGTTAACTATGATTGTTTGTTTATGCACTCGTCTCTTGAATACAAGAGAAACAAAAGAGTTAATTATCACAAAAGAATTATTAACAAAAGATTGTGATATTGGCTATTATATTAAGTTTCAGTTTACCAGCTTTCATCTATATATAAAGTAATACATGTGTGTTGTATGCTACTATATATATATATATATATATATATATATATATATATATATATATATATATATATATATATATATATATATATATATATATATATATATATATATATATATATATACTATATATATATATATATATATATATATATATATATATATATATATATATATATATATATATATATATATATATATATATATATATATATATATATATATATATATATATATATATATATATATATATATATATATATATATATATATATATATATATATATATATATATATATATTTAACGAAACCAAAAATAGGTCAACAGCATACAAGGCTGATAAGAGTTAAAAATTGCTAAATAAAATGCAAACGGTTCCCCGACAAATATATTTAGTGGAGAATTAAATTATGAGATCGTAACTTTCAACATTTTATTGAATAAAAATACTCATTTTAGTATATATAAAATATATATAATATATATATATATATATATATATATATATATATATATATATATATATATATATATATATATATATATATATATATATATATATATATATATATATATATATATATATATATATATATATATATATATATATATATATATATATATATATATATATATATATATATATATATAATTTAAAAAACCCTGGAGAATTGCAATACAGAACTTACCAAAAGTAAATCCTAACCTAAGTACCTTTCTGAAGTGCATTTTTATTTGCTCTTACCACTGAAGCAGCTCAAACACATTTTCTTAATTAGTTTCTTATATCTTGAAATATTTTCTTCTGAGTACCAATTGCGTTTTTGGCAAGAAGAAATGTTAAGACGAAGCTGCCAGAATGTGAGGTTTTGACGTTTAGCCAGGTACCACTTGATGATAAATTTAACACTCCTTATTTGGGTATTAAATTTTCAACGAACTCAAAACATCTGAAAATTTCTTAGTATTTGACGAACAAGGCCTTCAATAACTGGAAAATAACAT
Organism: Armadillidium nasatum; assembly: GCA_009176605.1. NCBI lineage: Eukaryota > Metazoa > Arthropoda > Malacostraca > Isopoda > Armadillidiidae > Armadillidium > Armadillidium nasatum. Next base: position 5,205 of record SEYY01014930.1, on the reverse strand, counting down.
CACCATTCTAACTTCAGTCTAAAGTACTTTTCCGGTCTTGAAGAATTTAAGTCTTGCCTGTGGAACCTGACTTGTTTTGTGCCAATAAGTAAAAACTAGTTTTTCATAGATCATTAGAAAGTATTTTAGATATTCCCGTATCACCAATAATAATTTTGATTATAAACGAATGCCCGAGTCCTGTGAAACTACTTTAACATCCATCAAAGAGTCACCACTTTTGCTACTAGTTGATTTCCAATGTTCTTTTTGCAACAAATTAAAGATTATAAATTCATAAGACAGCAAAATCATCAGAAAACTATTCACATATTACTTACGCAATACTTAATGCAAACTAATGGCTCATATATATATATATATATATATATCTATATATATATATATATATATATATATATATATATATATATATATATATATATATATATATATATATATATATATATATATATAATATATATATATATATATATACTCATCCCAAGCAGTATGGCTCATATGAATCCGATTTATTGCAAACGGTTTCAGAAGTAATATAAAATTGTATACATTTATATAATGGTAGTAAATAATACATTGATATGACCTTTCTATCACACGAGTTTTTAAATAGACTGAAAATAATCGTTAAGGTTTTGAAAAATGTTAATTGTATCAAATTGGCTACGTGTACTTTGCTGATAGAGGTCTGAAAGTCATATCACTATAGTATTAATACCATTCCTAGTATGGTCGTCCAAGGAATTCTGTTGCATGGCAGTTGACAGCCAATTTAGAAATGTTTTTCCAATGTCGTTTAAATAAATCCATATTTTCCAAACTAACAGACTTCTACAGATCTAGAGATATGGATCTATTTGAACAGCATAGAGGTTAACGATTCTGACTGGCTGATTTTTTTTACTAACCATTTTACCGTACAGACTAGAAACTAGTGTAACTGATTTCCATGGAAAACTATACCTTCAAATCAACGCATCTAAGAAATCTTTCTAGTAAACATACGTTCATATGACTTTGTTTTTAAATAGACTTAGAAATAGCATTTATTATTAACATACTTCCTTTTCTCCAAGGTCATTTTATATATATTATATAAATATATCTTTTTCTGGTAATGTCAAAACCCTAACAGATAAATTTTAAATAATTTAGTAAATATATTAACAAAGATAACATCTTAGTAAAGGCAAAAATTAACTTGAAAAATAATGTTCCCATTCAATATTCTTAAGCGTCTAAAAATACTATATTTAAAGTAAAAACAAGCCAAAAAAATTATTTTCAACTTAAGCACTAGATCATTTTCAAAAAATAACATGAAGTCACTTACGACCATATAGTAAATCAAGACTAGAAGAAGAAGAAGCAAAGTCAATGGTCTATCATCTAAAGATCTGCTGCTTCTTATATCTTTTCTTCAGACAAAATGATTTGAACATACTAAAGCATAAAGAAAACTAGAGATTCTAAATATACCCCAAAACAACATTTCGTTCTGAAACTGTATTCCTAACACAAATATCCTGAAAGCGATCATTCTCAACAGGCACTCTACATACAGTCTTTACAAAAAAAAAAAAAAGTAGTTTACCATTTTGATTTAGACGAAATATTGCAATTGTATGGCATGAAGAATGAATGAATGGAACAAATATCAAATGAACTTAATTTACATAAATGAAAAAGGAAAATTAGTTTCATATGCAATCTAAATTCTTTAAATTGTTATAAAACGATTTCCTTGATATATCAGATGACCATTTTAACTTTTAAAGCGAGGTTACGACAACAAAAGTGTGCATTTAATAGACTTTAAAACTTGGATGGTAAATATTTAGTATAGACATTACTAACATTAAAGATACGCTTTGACTCTATTATAATGCTATCTTGACTAGGCAAAAGATCAGATACAACGGATGCAAAATTCTTGACACATGGATGAAGATCTGCAAAAAATTTTTCCTAACAACTTTAAAACCGTAAAGACAACTTCAAATATCCGAGATATTTATATTGAGGTACGGTAAAGATTTTCAAATTACCAATACCGAAGGGAAGCTTAAAGAAAATATGATATGTTTCCTGCAGCATATTTATGAGTTACCAGAATGTAGAACTTTGGAACTGTCCTAATGTATAGATTAAAAGTTTTACGGATGCGGATATCCGCGACATTGCTATCGCTAACCTAAAATGGTAACATTAAAAAGAAAAAATGAGAAAAATAAAAATGCTGTGCTTTACTGCGGAAGAGTTTGGACAACTAAGCTAGGAATTACAAACATACAAAATAAGTTTTATTATGGAAAAGTATTAAGAAATAAAAGATGGATGACGGATTTGAGATAGGAAAGAGATACTAAGGAAAATGTGGCAGCAACCCTCTTAATTTTTAGGAACAAAAAATGTTTCAAAAGTTGAAAAATAATTATAAACATTCCAACTTTTTTGAATTATATAGCTACATTCCTCCAACTTTGACCCATCCTATCATCTCTCTGTCCAACTCTATGGCCCCAAACTTACGATCGTTACAATCATTCTTCCTTTTCTCATTCTCCCAACTGTCAGTAACTTGAAAATCTTCAATCATAATAGGGTTATGTCGGTCTTTGATTTAGATCTGAAGCTTGTTTCATCCCCCACCCCCCCCCCCAACTCAGGCTCAGGAAGTCTTCATATAAGTCACTGACATCTTCCCACCAAATTTGGCAATTAAAAAAGTACAAAAACCTATAAAATGCACCTTAAAAATTAAATATATATATATATATATATATAATATAATATATATATATATATATATATATATATATATATATATATATATATATATATATATATATATATATATATATATATATATATATATATATATATATATATAATATATATATATATATATATATTCCAAAAAGGATAATATCATAATGATGAAAAACTATTAAACGACATCAGAGTACAGATACATTGAGTAATAGCACTCAAAATTAAAAAAAAAAAAAAAAAAAAATGAATCCTGGAAAAGCAAAGAAAAAAAGGTAAATTGAGAGGCCTCAAAAGGTAAAAATGACATTACCTCAATTAAAACTATGCCCCTCCACTGATATGACCTAAAGTAAAAACCAATCGTTGTAGAAAAACACTAAAAGTAATGAACAATCTATAATCAACTTCAAATCACTTGATTAACTAAACCTGAAATTCAATTTTATGTTTTTTTATGCACAAAATTATATATATATATATATATATATATATATATATATATATATATATATATATATATATATATATATATATATATATATATATATATATATATATATATATATATATATAATGGAAAAATGAACATACACCCATAATAAAAGTGTATATACATGACATTAAGGTAACAACAGTAAACACAAGAAAATTCTATATATATATATATAAAAAAAGATAATAAAAAAAAAACTATGGTAGAAACATTTCTATCTTCTATTCCATTGGTCTTTACAATAAAAATGCGAAATTTCCCCATTTGAATGTAGCGCGAAAGCACTGAAGTTAGTAAATCTTTTGCCACATACACAACACACAGTTTTGTCACTTAATAAAATTTTCTGCATTTGCGTAGAGCTTAATTCGGATTTCGCCTGAAAAAAAATGTATTATTGTTATTATTATTAGGCTAAATATACGTTCTCCTTCAATCTAAAGTAATGTCTGCATATAAATCAGTTCGAATATCCAAATGTCTTAATAAAGTAAAAACGACAGATGTGATGTGTGTTTCTAACCCACAATAACTTTGATGCTGGTACTCATATAATTGTAAATCTCATACCAGCGACATTTTGTATTCTCCTCTAAAATAATAAAAGTTAAATGCGTCTTTCATTTCTATTACTTTTTTAAACTATTAATCTTCACCACTCTCATCCCATTCGACTAAAATTTCAAATTATGGATATTCCTTCATGTTACATAATTTAAAAAAGGCACCTACGGATTTATCTCATTTGAAAAGGATAAGAGTTAACTAATAATAATTTATCCAACCTTCACGGTAAGAAAAAAAATTACGATAATATGAGGATGGAGAAAATTAAGGCTAAATGGAACAATACTAAATAAATATACAATTGCAATTAAAATGCAAAATAATAAAAAAAAAACAAAAAAAAAAAAGTTTTTTGTTTTGGTAATATATTTTTTATTAAACTATTAATTCCTTTAGGACTACCAAGAAAACTTTCATTTTAAGGATCTAGGACTTATATCAAGAAGTAATCATCATATTTCCTTACATAATAGTAATAAAAATGTTTTGGGTACCTGTCCAGGTGACGTCGGAACACACAAGATAACTGCTATTCTGGGTTGGAAAAAAAATGACAAAGTCAAAGCGAGTCAAGTCCAAGCAAATCAATGGCAATGGGGAAAGTTTAAACCTTAAACAGTAAATTCGACTTTCGAAATATATAAATAGTCACAACGAAAATGGAAGGATTCTGAAAGAATGTTAAGATATCGTCAAAATTTATGGTATTTAAGACAGGAAAAAACATGCGTCTTGTAATTGACAGTGACTCAACCAACGAAGAGATGAAGAACTGATAGTGGAACATAGGGACATCAAGGCCATTAAAACTCGTGAAAGCCGTGATTATAGCCACCAATTCGGGCGTAAAGGCTGAGGAGCAAATAGGGAAAGTGTGGAACAGAGTGAAATGAGGAAAGACAGCAAAAGAACCCACATCCACATCCCTTTTATGGTCGTTTGTGTAAACCAACACCGATTCAGTATGGATTGAAAGGTGGAATATTAATATAGTGCGCAGAAAATGTCATTCAAATAAATAAATAAATTAATAAATTATTAATAACAATCAATTATTATAAGAGCAACTTCGGAAACAACAGGGTGGGAAAACAACTCAAAACGCTTATAAAAACCTCGCACGAGACTAAAGCAGTTTTCTTTTTACTAAATATTTTGTTTTCTAAAAATTTAGGAGAAAAACAGCGCTCTATTCGTCACTTTCGCAGCGAAAATACGTCAATTTTCAAGAGAAAATGACATCACTATTCTTACCTAATTTAGAATAGTGAAGACAGCAATTTATTTAACTAAATTCCTCCTTGAAGATTTTGATGTAAACAAACTGAATATAAACACAACCATTTTTATGGCCGCCATTAATTATT